>JAOYMZ010002648.1:0-24402 GCA_025802335.1 Pinguicula primuliflora | reverse complement strand
GCGTACATACTTGAGCTACAAGATCTTACGGCCGACGTGACGGGACGTGAGAACGAATGAGTAATGTGGCTGACGCGGGAGGAGAATCAAGAAAGGCCGACGGGAGTGGGATAGGAAAATGATAGATGAGTGTAATTATATGTAAACAAAATATAAATTAAATATAATTAAATTATCGGTATTACCGTCGGTCACTGGTCGGTACACAGACTAATATACCGATACCGTTACCATCTGTTTGTTGGTAACCGATTTTTCGGTATATCGACCGGTCGGTAACACATGAGAAAAAAGAGCATACATTTAAGAAACTCACAGCATACTCGGTCGGTATTTCTACCGTCCGACCCCATACCGATACCGAACGACCGGTGGTCGGTAAGGGAAAAACGGTACCTTTATCATTTTTGGTTGGTAACGGGTACCGCACTTGGTTAAATTTCTTCACTTTGACATTCAAAGCACTGGGCAGAAATCACATCGCGTTAACATCCGCAGGGACAATCGCAACGCTTTGTTTTCTTTTAATTAAATAGTTGGATTCCCCTTGTCTGTACCAATTCTGAGCGGGTTGTTCGACGCCCATGGAAGGCCCTAGCGAATGCCACATCCGATCCGTCCCCCTGCCGGCACGCAACAACCCTAAACCCTAAAAGTTGTTGGGTTGGGTTGATTTTGATTGATTAGTAAATGTAATCAATGATAATGCACCTTAATAACACGTTTGGTAGGAGATATTAAAAAATCGGGTTATCAATCTTTATCAACTTGACCCGCATTTTAGAGTGATTGTGTTTTATCCGGATAGTTTGAAATTATGTTACATACGTGTTTGTCTTGTGAATCATTTTGACATTAGTATCGGCGTGCAAACACCAACTAATTTTTTCCTTATAATTTAAATAAAAAATATATAACAACCACAAAAATAATTTCTTATTAATTTAAATAAAAAATATATAACAAGCACAAAAATTAGGATATATCTATTAATAATTGAGCTCAGGTTTTCCGTCATCATCCTCTAACGCTATTACAATTTCATTTCCGTATTTGTCGTGTTGTGTTTTTTTTGTGTTGCTTTTTCTTTCTTTACTATTCCGATCTGCTTTGTCTTTGCTGTTTGTGTTTTTCCCTTTTGGGTGTTGGGTTAATGAGAAGATTGATTTTTTATTGTTTTTTTCTTATTTTTGTTTCTCTCTTCTATCGATTGTTAAGAGTGAATTTATCCGGCAATCCGCTCATCGTTTGTCGAAACGGACTTTGCCATAATTATTAGTGCGCTCGTTCTGTTCCATACTACATAGGACTTCATATAGTATCGACATAAATATATGTTTTCGGCGGGAAATTTTACATTCAGACACAGGTCATTTTATATACCAGTGACTTCAGTCATGGGTAATTTCAGACACGGGTCATTTTACGTACCAATGACTTCAGTACCGGGCAATGCGACTTCATATAGTTTCGACGTCAGACATGGGTAATTTGACGTACCAGTGACATCAGTCACGGGCATTCCATTATGAAACGTAGTCCAATCCAAAAAAATATTCGGTTGGCGGCAAACAGACTATTGGTCTATATCTCCACGTTGTATGTTGTGTCAATCTCATAATAAATTTTTGTTTTTCGCCAAAAAGCGTCAGCCTTTCGACCACGAACTAAGCCTCTACTAAGAAACAAGCACTAAAAAAAAGCCACTAATCAGAGATGAAGTCGGATTATCAAATTTCAAGTGTGTCAAGTGATGAAATCCAAAATAGAATTCAAGAGGTAAACCAAGAGTGATAATTGAGAGTTGAAATCCGAGAGAAACCAAGAGATATGACCAGCCAAGAGCCACAGTCAAGAGAAGAGATATCAAGAGTGTGTAAACTCTCTAATCTGAAGAGAGGAGAAGATCCGAGAGTGAGAAATGTGAGTGAATAGTAAAGAGGAATGAGACGAATTTCAATGTTTAAATAAGGAGGCTGAGTGTTTTGGAGTGGTGCCATAATCTCATAATCTCATAATAAATTTGATTTGGTACGGAGGAAAAATATCATTATTTCAACATTCTTAATGCCATTACTCTATATCTATCCAGATGATCATACAGTTTTCGCATCTTTGTACCAAAAGCATCCTGATCGTTGAAATTATGTTATATACATGTTTGTCCTGTGAATCAATTTGACATTAGTATCGACGTGCAAAAACCAACTTATTTGTTTCCTTATAATTTAAATAAAAAATATATAACAACCACAAAATTAATTTATTATTAATTTAAATAAAAAATATATAACAAGCGCAAAAATTAGGATATATCTATTAATAATTGGAGCTCATATTTTCCGTCATCATCCTCTAATGCCGTTACAATTTCCTTTCCGTGTTTGTCGTGTTGTTTTATTTTTTGTGTTGCTTTTTCCTTCTCTCCTATTCCCATCTATTCTGTATTTTCTGGGTTTTTTCCCTTTTAGGTGTTGGGTTTATACGAAGATTTATTTTTTTATTGTTTTTTTCTTATTTTTGTTTCTCTCTCCTGCCGATTGTTAAGAGTGGATTTATCTAGCGATCTTCTTATCATTTGTCGAAACGGACTTTGCCATAATTATCAGCACGCTCGTTCCATTTCATATGATATGCTAGTTCATATAGTCTCGACATACTTATCTGTTTTCGCACAGGTAATTTTACGTTCAGACACGGGTCATTTTATATACCAGTGACTTCAGTCGCCGGTAACTTCAGACACAGGTCATTTTACGTACCAGTAACTTCAGTCACAGGCATTCCATGATGAAACGTTGTCCAATCCAAAAAAATATTCGGTTGGCGGCAAACAGACTATTGGTCTATACCTCCACGTTGTATGTTGTGTGAATCTCATAATAAATTTGTGTTTTTCGCCAAAAAGTGTCAGCCGTTCGACTAGATCTAGAGTCCAGTCACGAACCAAGCCTCTACTAAGAAACAAGCACTAAAAAACAGCCACTAATCAGAGATGAAGTCGGATAATCAGTTCTGAAGTGTGTCAAGTGATGAAATCCAAAACAAATTCAAGAGGGAAACCAAGAGTGATAATCGAGAGTTGAAATCAGAGAGAAGCCTAGAGATATAACCAACCAAGAGCCACAGTCAAGAGAAGAGATATCAGAGTGTATAAATCTCTAATCTGAAGAGAGGAGAAGATCCGAGAGTGAAAATTGTGAGTGAATAGTGAAGAGAAATGAGATGAATTTCAACGTATAAGGAGGCCGAGTGTTTTGTAGCGGTGCCCTAATCTCATAATCTCATAATAAATTTGATTTGGTATGGAGGAAAAATGTCATTATTTCAACATTTTTAATGCCATCACTCGGTATCTATCTAGATGACCATACAGTTTTCACATCTTTCTACCAAAAGTATCCCGATCGTTTGAAATTATGTTACATACATTTTGGACTTGTGCATCATTTTGACATTAGTATCGACGTGCAAACACCAACTTATTTGTTTCCTTATAATTTAAATAAAAAATATATAACAACCACAAAAATAATTTTTTATTAATTTAAATAAAAAATATATAATGAGCACAAAAATTAGGATATATCTATTAATAATTGGAGCTCAGGTTTTCGTCATCATACTATAGCGCTGTTACAATTTCCTTTCCGTGTTTGTCTTGTTGTGTATTTTTTTTGTGTTGCTTTATCTTTCTCTCCTATTAGGATCTATTTTGTCTTTTCTGTTTGTTTTGTTTTTGCCCTTTTGGGTGTTGGGTAATGAGAAGATTGATTTTTTTTATTGTTTTTTTTCTTATTTTTGTTTCTCTCTCCTTCCGATGGTTAAGAGTGGATTAATTCGGCAATTCGCTCATCGTTTGTCGAAACGGACTTCGCCATAATTATCAGCACAATCGTTCTGTTCCATATTACATGTGACTTAATATAGTTTCGACATACTTATCTGTTTTCGCGCATGTAATTTTACGTTCAGACACGGGTCATTTTGTATACCAGTGATTTCAGTCAAGGGTAACATCAGACATGGGTCATTTTACGTACCAGTGACTTCAGTCACGGGCAATATGACTTCATATAGTTTCGTCGTCAGACACGGGTAATTTTACGTACCAGTGACTTCAGTCACGGGCATTCCATGATGAAACGTAGTCCAATCCAAAAAAATATTCGGTTGGCGGCAAACAGACTATTGGTCTATATCTCCACGTTGTATGTTGTGTCTATCTCATAATAAATTTGTGTTTGTCGCCAAACAGCGTCAGCCTTTCGACTAGATCTAAAGTCCAGTCATGAACCAAGCCTCTACTAAGAAACAAGCAATAAAAAACAAGCAAAGATTTCACCAGCAAGGTGGAGGTTACCCGAATTTTAGAAGACATGACACTTCTGAGTTCAGCTGGAGCAATCCACAAGGAGCGTTGAATTCTCATCTGTTGCAAGCACCAAAAGTGCAATATCAAGTAACCTCCAATGCAGCAAGGTCAACAGAATCAAAAACAATGACCTCCCTGAAGGAAAAATTAGACAGACATTCCTCAACCTTAGATACGTTGGAAAAGAACCAAGACATCTTGACATAGTTGTCCCAGCAGAAAGCATGATTCATGGCTGAGACTAGAGCTGATATTCAAGGGAAAAAAGTGGCTATGCAGAAGATGGAGCATATCATGTGACAGTTAGCTGCCCATATGCAAGAAAGGCAAGCAGGAAAGCTGCCTAGTGTGATAGAAAATAATCCTAGAGACTGCAAGGCAATTATGCTAAGATCAGGCAGGGAGTTAAGTGAAGTTTTGCATCCAATGCCAGAGGTAATCCCAGCTAAGAAGTAGCAAGAAGATCAGGAGGCAGCAATGTCTCCTAAAACAGCAAAACCAGATTCAAGAAAAAATTGACTGAAGACGAGAGAGAGACCAAAAAGAAAAAATGGGAGCAGCCTGAGCTCAAGGATCAAATCTTGAAAGAGCTTCCATTCCCTCAGAGGTTTCACAAGCAAAGGTTGGAGCAGCAGTTCGAGAAATTTACAAATGACCTGAAGTAGCTGAGAATTAATATTCCTTTTGCTGAAGTATTGGAGAAGATGCCCATTTATGCAAAGTCCATGAAGGATATCCTCACTCACAAAAGGAGGATAAATGAGGAAGGCACAATATCTTTCACTGCAGAATGCTCAACCATCTTGAACCAAAAGATCTTCATTCCTCTAAAGCTTGCAGACCCAGGGGTTTCACCGTGCCTTGTTCTTTTGGAGAATAATTGTTTGATAGAGCATTATGTGATCTTGGTGCCAGTATTAATCTTATGCCTTATTCTGTGTCACATAAATTAGGTTTTGGAGATCCACACCAACTGGATTACACTTCAACTAGCTGACAAGTCCTTAAAGAAATCAAGGGGTGTAATTGAAGATGTGCTTGTGAAAGTTGACAAATTCTACTTTCCAGTAGACTTTGTAATCTTGGATATGACAGTTGATCAGTTTGTACCTATCATTTTGGGCAGACCTTTCTTAAGGACGAGTGGACCTTTGATAGAGATGAAAAAAGGAAAATTAAAGTTGAGAATAGAGGATAAGGAAATTTGTTTAATTGTATATCCTGCCCTGAAAATGGCAGTTGATGTTTAAATTGAAAGAGAAGAATGCAATGTTGTTGATTTAAATAGGGAAGCTTTTTTGAGCATTTAGGTTGTACTGTAGATCCTTTGGTTACATGTTTAACCAGTACTGACCGCATTTTTATGCAGGATCCACAGGTGCAAGAATGTGCAAGCTGGATGGAGCAGAATGAAGTCAATCATGTCCACGCAATAGAACTTTTGGAAGAGTCACCTGAACCTCAAAATAATTCACTTGTAGCTGCTCCTGAAGTGGAGTTGAAACCATTACCAAGCCATCTGAAGTATACTTTCCTTGGAGAGGTAGAAAATACTTCACCATCTTATATCATCAAACAACAAGTTGTTTTTCTGTACTCCCAGTTCCAAGAGTTTCTTGGCATGATCGTTCAATAGCCCAGAAATTAGTATCATAGTAGCGTCAATCCGTCTAATAGTGTAGTTCGTATATCCAAACCGACTCATGATCTGGCTACCATTTGAAGCTCGTGATCGCCTTCCTTCTTCAGTTTCGCAATTATAGCATTTCTTAACTAATCTTTATCAGCAAGCTTCGTTCTGTAAGACTCAATTAAATTGCCCTGGTTTGAACGGTGAGACCCTTCTTCAGGGGAAGCATCTGACCAAACAGATTTAATGTACGAGGTTCCTTCCTGCACAAACGATGAGCTGTTCAATGCCTTTTGTCCTTTTGATTTCACTGCCTGCACCTTTGTGAGGCCCGAATATAATCTTGCTCAGATCCTGAGTCACAAAATTGAGGTGTTAGTACTTGTGAGATGATTTAAACAACTGAGATATCAAAAATAGTAAATGTAGTATATGAAAACACAAAATCCTGTATGCCGAGTGTAGCAAAGACACGGATCTGTCGATTTCATGAAGAAATCCGTAAGAACAAGCCGTCAGTATCAGAGAATCCAGATTCAACCGTCGGTCAACGCGAGAAAAACTACAATACAATCGGATCAAACGAACGAGAGAGGGATGAGGAGTCCAAATCTGAACTTAGATGTGTGAAAGGATCAGTGAATCGGTCAGAAAGTGAGAAAAAGCACCGGCGAGATATTAGGGTTTCAGAGTTTCAGGGAGTAGCCGAGAGAGACAACGAGAAAAAGTGTAAAAAAGTGTTGAGAAAACGTTAAGTATCCCTTATATACAAGGTCCAGAACATTCGATGGTAAACGAGAGAACGGGCCAAGTATTATGTAAACGGGCCGAGACAAATGCGAAAAGATGTAAATGTAGGTGGGCTACAGGACTGGGCCGAGACAAGTATGAATATAAATGAGCCCAGGAAGGAAAAATAAACATAGGATAATGTGGGCTACACTAAAAGAGGCCCAACAAACAGGATTAGGCCCACCAACACACCAAGTCCGAAGAATCTAACTCACACACCTACTCAATGTTGTTAAGAAACGAAAGAATGTCATAATCTCGATTGACACGACGATAATCCAGTTCGGAATTTCAACCTCCAAGTCATAAAATGACCCGATTGATAATTCACCAGTCATATGTAAGCCTATATAAGGTCTTACGACTTATAAAATTTACATCATCCGGCAATCGAATTTGGGACGTGCATGGGTGCAGAAACAAGGAAAAACACGTTAGTGGCACAACATATAAGCACTAATTTGGTCATGTGCCCAAAATCCCTAACAGATCTCCTCTAAGGAAGCATGCCACTGAAACTCTTGAACAAACATTGTTTGTCAGCACTCTATGGTTTGCACTACAAAACTTGTCATTTGATATCAGCTGCATGAAAAGCAAAGAAACCGTGTCATGCTCTATGTTTGGTTACTCTATTAATGAGAAATTTTCAGTTCCCGAATTATGGTCCCGATTATTATTCTTATGGTCCCGAATTGTAATGACGACAATTGGATATTGATCAAATCTCATCATTACCGTCAGATCAACATCCAAAGGTCACGATTAGAAGTCAGGACCATAACAATTTAATTGGAACAATAAGTTCGGTACTTGAAGTTTTGTGCTTTTCATAATTCAATATAATCGCAAGCCATATGAAATATCTCTATCCTGAAGCAGATCTCCAATATTGACAACAAGGGTGCCTAGAAAAGGTGGGACATTAACCCACTGATTCTGATAAAAAACTTACAGCCCATTTACTTGATCAGTGAGCAGCACTGTCAGAAAATCAGGATCAGTGTGAGAGTTGGTGCCTAATGTTAGCTCTGGCTGAGGGCATTCTGGGTAATAATGGCACAGCACAGCAAGACCCTCAAGACATTTCACTTCTTCCAGATAGCTTGATTTCAGACCAAGAGACTCTGATAGTAGTTGAAACAAAGTGCTCCCAAGTTTCAACACATGCTTCGTGTATTCAATCATTATGTCTCTGAATCAGAAAACTCAGTAAGAATGTTTGGGAAAGACTAAGGAACGGAAATAAAAGAAGAACTAAGTTAACACATATTTATTTTTTTTAAGTTGGTCCATACGCGCACACTTACGCTCACATGATCTGAGTCGAGAGGGGATCTATTACAAATAGTATGATTAGAGGTCAACAAACCGGCGGGATTAGCGGGCTAAATTTTAAAACTCAGCCTACCTGTTTTATAAATGTGGGTTGGGTAAGGCTAGCCTGTTTACAAAATGGGCTAGGTCAACCCAACCTGCCAAAAAATGGGATGACTCCCAATCTGTACGGGTTTTGACGGACCAACCTATTTGCCCTGTTTTTTTTTATTATTTTATTATTATTTTAACTTACTTTTAAAAAAAAGTACATAAATATAAAATAAAATTAATTATATAAAATGACGCATCAAAAATAAATTATAGAACAACTTATTATTAGAAAACAGACTCGCCTCTCTCTGGGCTCGGGTCTCGTGTGCGCAGGTGCACGTGTGTGAGCTAATATAATTAGGAAAGTGGGTAACCCTCATTAAAACCATAAGCTTATGGTGATTGATTGTAGCCCACAATCCTATTTATATTAATGAATTAGACTTGTTACAATCGATATGTGACAAATTTTCAACATTCCCCCTCAAGTCTAACTAGGTAAACCTTATTGGACTTGGACAACAACACGGATAATGTCCAATTGGGCCAACTCCCATTATGGGATCAATACTCGAAATTTTCTCGGAAATAATTACGAGAACCTCGAAAACAATCATAGAGACCTCCTGAAACTATGACCAAATTAGGCTAAACCTCCCATGGGCCCATTGGGCCAATTCACTCCGGACTTTCCCAAAAACACTCTCGGCCTCAGATCGCCCGCTCCGATACCATATTAGAAAAATAAGACTCGCCTCTCACTGGGCCCAGGCCTCGTGTGCGCAGGTGCACGTGTGTGAGCTAATGTAATTAGGAAGGTGGGCAACCCTCATTAAAACAATAAACTTATGGTGATTGATTGTAGCCCACAATCATATTTATATTAATGATAGAATTGTTATGATTGATATGGGACAAATTTTCAAAACTTATTACATTATATTATAAAAATTTTTAAAAAATAAAATGATGATACTTTGTTAAAAAAAATTGACGGGTAGATGGATTGTGTTTGTTTTGAGTTTTTTTTATTACATTATATTATAAAATTTTAAAAAATAACAATAAAGAATAAAAACAAGTTATACAGGCCAATCTGTTAACCTCGATGGGAATCTCGAATCAGCCCGCCCATTTTTAAATACAGGTCAGTCTGACCCATTTTTTATATGGGCTAGGTAAATCCAAACCTAATTTTTTGCGGACAGGCTGGGTCGAACCTATTTGACCCGCCCTGTTTAATGAGTGTAAGATGATAATCACACAATTTACTACCTGCAAACTTCTGGCAACTCGTGGGGGTTTGGCAAATCAGGGACCATCTGACAGTAGAGAGTGTCCCTCCAATTAGCTATTGGAGCATTAAACAAATCGTGATTACTGTTGTAGATAACCCTTCTTCCTCCATCTCTGGTGTACCATTTTTTCCTCTCTTCAGGATCTTGTTCATAAAACTTCCGCACCCCTTGAAGCATTTGCTTCATTACAAGGCCTGGAATCCCGTGATTGATCACTTGGAAGAAGCCCCATGTCCCCGCTGCCTCACGAACCTCATCGACAACTTGTTTCCGCCGGATGGGATCTTCATCGATATTTCTAAGATCGATCAGAGGAAACTTAAGCTCTGGAGATGCAGAATGGGGCTTCTTGTCCGGATCATTTCTAGGGTTGATAAAGACTCTCGGGACTTTGGTTATGCCACGCTCAATTAATCCCTTAACGCCGGTTTTCGTATCATCAAAGGCTTTTCGCTCCCTATCTAATAATGCAGCATTACCAGACATCTTCTGTATGATGAGTCACTGGCTACGCTCTTGCGGTCTTGCCCAAAGGGTCTTTAAAGATGGCAGACAAATTCTGGAATATTGAAATGAACAGTGAAGGAGTTGCTGGACAATTATTAACCATTCAAATATGAATTCAATGCCGGTGTGCCCAACATATTTAAATTAGAGGATTGCTACACTTACATAATGCCATCTTAAGTCGCGCATTATAGTGTTGATGTAAGATTGGAAAAAACGATGTAAAATTTGATGTGGGCCCACTATTTGGTGGAGTTTGAATATTTATTTCATTATTTTTCTTTATTTTTAATTTTATTGGTAAATAATTTCTATAGCATTACATTTTTTTTGTACGTAATTTTTATAATATTACTGATTTTTCCTATATTAAAATCAATGTTTAACAATCATTACATTTCCGGGTTTATCAGATAATTAATATTACGGTGACTTCGCCGCTGAAAAATTAAAATTTTATTCTATAAGTTCTAAATGTTAAATCGTATTAAAATATAATAATTAATATTACGGTGGCTTCGCCGAAAAACTAAAACCATAAATGATGAATCCAAACTCTATCAACCCTAAATACTAAACTTTATTTTACAATGACAATTAATATTACGGCGACTTCGCCGCCGATAAACTAAAACCCTAAATGATGAATTCAAACTCTATAACCCTAAATGCTAAACTTTATTTTAAAATAACAATTAATATTACGACGGCTTCGCTTTCATAAAACTAAAACTCTATTCTATAAACCCAAAATGTTAAATCATATTTAAAAATAATAATTAATAAACCAAAAATAGTAAATCATATTTAAAAATGATAGGATATGTAGCAAAATATTGACAACAATTTACTTGGTGCAGGTGACGCTAGCAGAAATCATGAAGGAGACACGCTTTTTTTTTCTTCCATACCTTCCTATATAGAGGAAAAGGCTCCTTCTTTTCTAGTTTACTTGGCATTTTTTAGTCTTACTTACATAACAGTGTGTTTTGTAGTCTCCATACGACAACGTTTTTGTAATCTTACATAATTATGTAAGGGAGAGTTATGTAAGAGTAGCATTTTTCTTTAAATCAATACTTTTTTTTAACTTTCTAATCTTTTTTTTGGATAACCTAGTAGAATTTATGCAAAGCGACTCCTTCACGTGTAGTGGGTAAGTTTTAGGCTTTTGGCCCGCGATCGTGGCCCCAAAGAATTGTTTGCACCCAGTAGGGATTGAACCTGGAACCCCATCTCTCTTTGGAGACTTAAGTTTCAAGTCTTCATCACTAGGTCAATCCCTTAAATTTGTTTTCAACAATATTCCAAACACTTGGGCCAAATCCGTCTCATGTTGACACTTGGACAACACATACAATATTCTTAATTGAGCCAAATCTGACACAATTAGGTCAAATCCCTCAATTGTACTCCCCATTGGGCCCAATTCTCTTGGGACTTCTCTCAGGCCCAATACTTTTGGAATTTTCCTTGACTCTGATACCAAGTAGACAATATACCTACTTCTCTCAGGGCTCGGGCCTCGTGTGCGCAGGTGTTCATATGTGGTTCAACTAAAATAGGATGATGTGAGCTTCTCTCATTAAAACCTTGAGCCCTAGTTAATAGACTGTAGCACCATATTCTTATTTAAGTTTGGTTTTTTTACTTATCTAATCTGTATGAGAAAAAATCCATATGAGACAATATTCCAACAAGTGACATGATCATATCATTAATCCTCCTCCACGCTAACATACTGATTTTGTGTTCAACTTTAAAATTTCGGGTACCTATCATAATTAGTTGTCGAAATTAACTGTGGTGATGAAAAACTTATACACAAGACCAAAAATTTCATGTTCCGCAGGACTGATGGATTGTTAATTTTCTTGTACAATTTTACCTTAGGGTTAAGTAGTCTTTTATTAGAATTTTAAAAATTTACGTCAATGAAGTCTTCGGAAATGCACCATAGCATGAAGCTTTTGGTTTACCATGTACATTCTTTCTTTCTAGTGGCAGTACCAATCCTGACAATGAACAATAACACATAAGAGTTGAGTACAAATTGAGCAGGTAAGGGCTGGACATACGAACATGCCTATTTAGTTGTGCATTATATATTATAATATAGGGCAACTTCATGTGTACAATTTTCGCGTGTACAACTCGTGTACAATTTGTGTGTGGCACCATCCGAAATTGGTCGCACAATTGAAAAGCTTATACATTGTAGATGAAAATCACAATTCTTTGGTCCGATTTCCGGCGATTTCGTCGCTGGAAATTTCTAAAACCCTATTTAGGACTACTTAACCCAAGGGGAAAATGTGAAACTAAATTAAACGGTGATAAAGTCGTCAAAACTGGACCAAAGCATGAGGATTTTTATCTACAATGTATAAGTTTTCCAATGGTGCGACCAATTTCGAAAACGGATAGTATCACACACAAATTGTACACAAGTTGTACATGCGAAGATTGCTATATGTTTGACCATATTTCTATTGGATCTACTAATGTAAACAGAAAACCTTTAAAACCTCGGTTTCGTAGTTTGAAAAAGAAAAACTTGCAAGAAACATAAAAACACAAGATTAAAGCCCATAGTTCGGCGATCTTTGACAAGCCTTTGTCCATGTAAGGAACAAGACACTAAAGTTTGTTTCCCGTTGTACGTATCTTGCCCCCGAAACTGAAGAGTGTTGTAGTATGATGGAAAGAGAGAAACAAGACTTGGGGGAATTTTTTGTATATTGAATCACACTCTTTTACAATACTCAATATACATATTTATAGGCACTCTAACTAGGTTAAAAGGCATCCCAGGATTATGGTAATCAAATTCTAAGCAATATGGGAAAGATTTGTAATTTATGAATAATTACATATCTTTCCTTAATTTGCTTTAACTAACACTCCCCTTCAACTTGACTATTAGGATGTCCAATATTCAACTTGAATAACACGTCATGATACGCTCGTCCAGCATCTGCTTTCGTGAGGATGTATGCAAGCTGATCCTCTAATCTCACATAAGGGAGAGTGATAATCTTGTTGTCCAGTTTCTCCTTAATGAAGTGTCTATCAATCTCCACGTGTTTGGTCCTATCATGCTGCACAGGGTTCTCAGAAATATGTTTATCGATCCAGCTTCCTTGATGGGCAGCAACTCTCCATCAGCTGTTTGAATCATATGTTTCTGGGGTCTCTGATTAGTCATCAAATATGCAGCATCATAGGTCACTGTATCTGTAGCACCACAATCAAATATCCAATCGCTCTTTTTTACCCCATTTTCAAGCATAAATTAATACGAGCCACTAATTCATCGAAATCTCCAAAGCGGCGAGAAGAAAAAAAATTTGCTCCATTATTAATAGAGGGGCTGGATGGTTATTTTATACTCCTTGCTCTAATATCCCCCACGTGAAGACAAGTCTCCTCTCTTATCATTCAATTTGACTTTTCCTCCATTTTGTGAAGACAACAAGTCTTCACGCGAACAAACATCCAGACTTGCAGATTCAAGTCTTCTCTTTCGTCTCCGACCTTTGGATTTGTGTGCAGGGATGGTGACCTAGGCGTTGGGTCGCTGCCTCATGACACCCAGATCTACGCAATCGTTCCCTGCGGACCCGATTTCGTCTTCTTCCTTGTGTGATTTCATCTCCTCGTCGGGGGCTCCAAATTGTTGCCGCAGCTGAGATGGCATCGGGTGGTTGCACTCACGTCGCTGGCGGCCGGGTCACTGACATTGCTCGTAAATTTTATACCGGGATGATGAATCTGATAGGATATCCGCTGTTTCTGACCGGAAATTGCAGAGTGACGGCGAACGGTAGTTTTGGTTCGGGCGGGTTGGGTGTGACCCGATCCAAATTTGGTTCTGACACTTTGGCCCATCATGGAATATGATCCGTTCTCCAATTGTTTTACGGGCTGCTTCGGCCCACTGGTTTGTCCAGTATTCTGTCGGTGGGTGGATTTCCGGCATGTTGGCTTCTCTGCCAATATTTTGTCGTATTATTGTCTCGATCTGTCCCTTGAATATCTCACACAACTGCCAGCTGAATATCTTTGCAGTTTCGGCAAGTACTGCCCGGTCAACTATTGTTGGCAACACCTTTGTCAAAAAAGAAAACTCAATTGCTAGTTAGAGCAAATTAAGGAATGATTTGTAATTATTCATGAATCACAAATCTTTTCTATAACTCCCGGAATTTGATTACCATAATCTCGGAATACCTTTTGACCTAGTCAGAGTGCCTATAAATATGTACATTGAGTATTATAAAAGAGTGTGATTCAATATACAGAAAATTTCCCAAAGTCTCGTTTCTTCTTAGTATCGGAGCAGGTTCCGCTGCATTTATATGGTGTGAGTGTTCAAGTCCGACAGACATGGGCGGATGTAATGAAGACTGAAGGGGGGCACGTGCCCCCCTGAAAAATTCAGATTTTGTTTTATTTTATTTATATAATATTAAATGTAGATTTTGTTTTACTAAAATTATATAAGACATTGTAAATTTAATTAATTTCATCCTTGTTATTCTTTATATTTCAATAATGTTGGAAATATAAAAAATTTAATGTATGGATTTCGATATACAAAAAATTGGCTCTCAATTTTGAAATCAAAGTATAGTCTGGTTCTGAATTCGCATGCAAAGATGTCTGCTTATCTGATCACAGATTTTGATTTCGGTGGCTCAAATCAAACAAAAACTTTATGTTTACATGATTCTATATTTTTTTATGGCGAAGTCACCATAATTCAATTCTTTAATTAGTTCTTAAATTGACAGCGTACAAGGATAAACTAATTTAAGCAATCAAAAGATGTAACAAAAATATGTATCAAATTTGGTACATAATATTTATAGTAAGTGTAGTTTTATAGTTCTTCTTTTATAGTTTTCTTATTCATCTTTTGGTACAATTTATTCTTTTTTCTTCTACGTTTATAGTAGAAAGTAGTCCAATTTCATGTATGTTTTTATACATTAATAAATAATAATAATAATTATTATATTTTTAAAAATTATATAGACGAAACTGGGCGTCGTGCCCCTTCTTACGAAATTTCTGAATCTGCCACTGCCGACAATTATTGCCTAGCCGGACTTGAGGGGGAGTGTTGAAACTGTCCCACATCGGTTGTGAAAGTGTGAGTAAAGAGGTTTAAATATAAATGTGACTTAAAATCAAATCACCTTGGGCGCATGTTTTTTATGAGAATAACCCACATTCCTACCAAATTATCCCCACACGTGCGCCCAGACCTACTAGATGTGGTCTCGATTCATTCAAAGCCCGATGATCCTCGAGATAAGGGTCGGATGGCCCGAGATCCAAATAATGGGCCGGGCCAGATTTCTTCAACGACACCGAAACACGAATAATGAGACGGACCAGGTTTCTTCATAGTACACAGGCCAATCTGGAAACTGCAGTCAGGACCGAAAGAAAACAGTGACTATCTGTCACATAACAACTTTAATTAAACGGGACGGTTCTATTGACATCTTCTTATACACATATTTATACAATTTCGGCCACTAGGATCGCCCGTTGATAGAATTGGGCACATCGTTGGAATCCTTATACATAGAAGATCATATGTTTAAGTTTTGGTGATATTCCGACGACGTTATCACCGTTTAATGGAGGGTT
The DNA here is from genome assembly GCA_025802335.1 of Pinguicula primuliflora. Taxonomy (NCBI): domain Eukaryota; kingdom Viridiplantae; phylum Streptophyta; class Magnoliopsida; order Lamiales; family Lentibulariaceae; genus Pinguicula; species Pinguicula primuliflora. Next base: position 8,765 of record JAOYMZ010002648.1, on the reverse strand, counting down.
CACATTTTCTCTTGGGTTAAGTAGTTCTAAATAGGGTTGTAGAAAATTCCGGCAATGAAGTTGCCGGAACCGGACCAAAACTTGAACATGTGATCTTCTATGCATAAGGATTCCAACGATGTGCCCAGTTTCGTCAACGGATGATTCTAATGGCCGGAATTAACAAGGAATGTATAAATATGTGTATAAGAAGATGTCAACGGAACCGTCCCAATATTTTTTAATATTTTATTATTTTTAATTCGGGTTCGGGCCTGTCCCGTTTTAAAATGGGACAGACTCGATCCCGTCCCGAACTAGGTTCGGGATCTATTTTTAGGACCTGAACCCGTCCCGAATTCTTTTTTTTTTCGGGATTCGGGCCAGCCGGGCATCGGGAAAATCCCGAGGCCCAAACGCCATTTGCCCACCCCTAGTAGTAGGTGGTTGTGGGGTTTAAGGGATGTACAGTGAGAAAAGAATTGTATAGTGTGCAGTGCGTATGTGGCATTGCGGGATTGATGTGGCAGGTGGACCGGTGTTTAACACTTTTGTGTGGGTCTGCTGACCGACCAATTCCGCAGTGCCACGAGGGTGCTGCACACTATACAATTTTTTACTCCCTGTATATTGCCCAAATCTATAGTTGTGTAGTTATGAGCACCTCTTTGTGTGTGAACATTTTCTGTATAGTTTGTCTTCATAAACCAAAACGTTGCCTCTTATGGATACTACATAAACAAAAAAAGCTAAGTATACAAAAATTATTACCGGAATTCAATAAGTTGCATAAACTACGTGGAAATTGAAATATAATTTGTTTTAGAATCCTCGTGCGGAGACATTAAGGAACTGATTATGCGATCAAAAGGTAGCATTGGTCTTGCACTCAAAACTATACTCTTATAGGTTTCTAATTTTTTTCTTGCGTACAAAACAACCAAAACTAAAACCAATGACCAATTTCGCAATCAATTGGATACGAGAATTCTAATATTTGTGCTAAATATTGATTTCAAATACCAAAATCACCTAAAAATATATCTACTAAAAATCTGTCTATTGAGAATTCGACAAACCTCCATTCCATAAGCGTAGAATCGCCCGCACATTAATAACATTCATCCGTTTATTTTGACTAGAGTATTGTCCGTGGCTGAAGCCACTGGTACGTAAAATGACCTGTGCGAAAACGTAAAATGACTCGTGCGAAAACGTAAAATGACATGTGTCCGAAGTTAAAATTACCCGTGCGAAAACGGATAAGTACGTCGAAACTATATGAAGTCGCATGTTATATGAAACAAAACGATGACACCAAGAATTATGGTGAAGTCCGTTTCTGCCAACAATGAGCGGGTCGCTGAATAATTTCGATTTTAACCGATAAAAAAAGAGAGAAAAAACAATTAAAAAAACAGGAAAGAGAAAAAACAATTAAAAAAATGCAAAATGCTAGGATGACATATTAATTTTTGACATAATTATGTCATCGTTGTAAAACGGCACCGTACCAGTTGAAATTTGGAATTGATCGTACACACCATCAAACGGAATCCAACTTCCTTGAGAGCGTCTATATCGGACGAAACAAATGCAAGAAAAGTGGACGAAATCCACGTGCCAGTGTGTAACTCGTTCTGCTGTTGCCAACACTTTTTGGAGGGGTGGGTGAGGTCGCGCCATCTGTGTTTCTTCCACTTTTCTTAGCAAATATTTCGTCCGATATAGAATTTTTGAACTTCCTTACTCCATCTAGTCTCCACCAAAAAGAATTATCAAGTCTGAGCAATTGGAAAGAAGACACAGACCACCAAAATTTGTGCACTAAAAATACAATAAAAGTTTAATCTTTGGGTTTATAGGGTTTAACCGTTTATATGATTTAGCCCTTGGGATTATATTTAGCTTTTGAGTTTATAATATTTAAATAGAGTTTTAGATTTTTTCGATGACGAAGCCGCCGTAGAAAACCCAGTTTATTTTGTTTTTATTGCACAATTTTTGTGTGGTATATAGAACTCCTCGAAGGAGAGTGTTCTCTCTCCAAAAATAAGACGGAGTCATGAAGTCTGTTTGCATGTACAAGAAATTGTTATTTTTAGACCGTTGGATGCCCTTTTAACTGGATGACATAATTATGTGAGAAACAATTATGTCATCGTAGTATCTCTCTAAAAAAATAGGCGAACCAACTCACTACACGACAAAATAAACACGAAATTCTGATTTTAACGGCGTCAAGTAACAGTAATGTCGAGCACCTTTTATTAGTATAAGGATGTTTATGATGCTGAGTACAAAGATCAAGCATTATCCATAGGTGAAATAAAATAAAAGATTAATAAAAAACGTGCTTTCGGTCGAAATTTCTAAATATTTATTTGTCAACGAGAAAGGTGCCAAATGCGAATTGTTCATTCCTTCCCATTCCTTCTCCCTGAGTGCGATTACTATGATTAAATTATGATATCCTAACAAATATTAAATAATATCTCTTGCCTCCCCGGGATTTGACACCCTTGCAGAGTGACAAATGAACACGCTTTTGAATGGGGCCATTATGAAGATACTGCACAAATGTAATTTTGTTGGCTACTAAGGGATCTGTTAAGAAAATAGAGCTCCTATGTGGCATTGGGTCATATATGCGCAGTTGTGTAGAAATCAGAACAACACAAAGCAAGCTTGAGATATGTACAGATGAAAAAACACAGTTGTTGTATTTGTATGTGTTTTCAATTTTCATAGGCTTTATACATTGTACAGTAATATGGAATGACTATACACTAGCGAAGATCTCAATTCATGTATGGCGTATCCACGGCCGGTCCTGGGGTCCGGGATGCCTTAGCCGGCCCCCTAACCGGATGTCCCCTAGCCGGATGCCCCCTAGCCGGATGCAGGGGCAGATCCAGGAAATGGAAACTGGGGGTGCTCATTTGAAAATCCCAATATTCTGACATGATTTCGGTGACTAAATATTTATTAAGGACTACTTAATCTAAAAAAAAATAGATTTAGAAATTCTCATTGGCAAAGTAGCGGGAACCGTGATAGAATATTGAGCTATTTCGAAAATAAGTGGTGACACACAAAAATTATGTTTCTCGCATGACTACTTATGTTGACGATATTTATCCTTTTTAAAGCGTTAAAATTTCCAAAATTTAATAATATAAATATTACTTTTCTCTTGCAACCATTTGACCGCACTGATGGAAAATTTGTAAGTAAGATCGAAATTTTTCATGCTTCGTTGCCGGAAATTTCAAAAAACATATAAATGACTAACTAACCATAAGAAAAAATTTAATAAAATTTCCGGTGAATGAATCGCCGAAATAACAATTACATTGATAAAATCTTTAATTTTTCTGAAAATTGACAATTTTGAATATTTATTCCATTAATATAGTGTAATATATCTTTAACATCAATTTGCAATTTTTTTTGTAAATTTAGAGAGTATTCCATTGAAACTCACACAGGTTAACTTTATAATGATAATCTTTTTCAACTTGATAATTAAAAATAATATTTTATTTTTTCTATTCTCTTTTTTCTTTCTCCTTTTTTCTTTCTCCTTTTTTCTTCTCTGCCTAACCCTTTCTCTGCAATATTTTTTTTCTCCAACTCACGCATTAGATCTAAATGTATGAAGGGAAATTTGTTTTGGCTCTATATAGATCTGTCCATGGCCGGATGCTCCTAGCCGACCAGCTCACTGGGCTTACCTCAGGGCCGGCCCTGATCAGCACTATCGAAATTATCCTAAAATGAACTGTGGCATTAAAAACAATCAATCACCGAATCAAGTATCTTGTCATTTTGTTATCTAAATGAACAATCATGTTGTAAACTATCGCAATCCAACAAATCTTCCATAATCAATCTTTGAGATGTACACGTTTACTTTGATCCATCCGTAGTACAACAAAAGTCAGATTCTTGTTCCTGCAAATAATGTTGAGTAAGTAATTGCGTTTGGCTTAAAAGTCATAATCATGTTACTGCAAATAATGTCTGAGTAATTGATTGCATTTGGCTTGATTCCAAACCCCTTCATCTCCAGCACCAATCTCAATGCATCATCTATAAGGTCAGCAATAACTGTTGGTTATGCTTGACTTAATTCAAAGAGCAAACAAATAGATTCCAGCAAGAAAGATTTTATCTTTATCATAACAAATCTCCCTGTTCTTGAGCTTTTCGAAGAGGAATGGTTTTCTGTATTTGGAAGAAGAATGTTATGGAATATAACCACACTATCATTTCTCTTTACAAAACATATATACAATAGGCGGACAAAAGAAACACACCTTCACTACATACATCACACGCTTTATACATAGCATTTAAAACTTAAAACCAGACTTATCAGTCTGTTATAAAACAAAACCTTCAGCATTGCATTTTTCCATCATCTAAACATTCAGCATCACTTGTATTTTCATCAATAACATACACTTAATCAATGTTGTGTAAGTCATGCCATTCCAATAATCATGTTGTGTTTCAGTGAGCTCAGGTACGTGCTGAAGCATGTTGGTCAATTCCATAAGGTCAACAAACTCCTCAGCAGCAAGAGGAGTCAGCCAATTCCATTGCCAAGCCCAGGCATGACTCTCGTAAATACACTTTGCCTTCACGGTGATGCTTTTATCTGCTGCTTTTCATGTACTTGTTGAACCTGCTTGCCAGGCAATGATCCCCCAACCATCTGGCTTGCCAAAATGATGTTTGCTCCCCATTTCCGACTTGTCTAATAATCTGACTCTGGAACCATGGCTTTTGTGCTACTTCTTTATTTATGTCAGATATTTGTTTGGTTCTGCCCGTCATTGTATCATTACAGTTGAAGTTTTGGGCCCAGAGATTGTAGACACGGGTCAAGAAAATGAGAACTTGAACCGAAACAATATTTAACTTTGTTTTTCTTATAGAAACGGCCCAATGGCCCATCCTCTGTACATTTATACACAATGTAACATTATACAGACAGAGAGGGAAAAATGAAAAGAAGGTTCTAGTTTTTGTCCCTTGCACGACCTTATGCATCTTTCACTTTTCTTGCAAATCTTCCTCGTTAATCAGCAGATGTGTTGAAGTTTGATCTTGTGTTGGATGTGCTATCTTGATTTCAACATGGTATCAGAGCAAAGGTGTGATTTTTAGTCACTTTTTCGTCAGTTCAAATTTTCTGCTGCATTATCTGCTTTCTTTTGCAGTCTGTCTGTTGATTTGGAGATATTCCGTTGGAATATTGTCTTCCATGGGTGAAAAATCAGAACAATCAGATAAGGACCAGAAAAATTCAATCTTTGCTTTCCACCCAAAAACTGGGGTTAAAGGTCTTCAGCTTCGGGACTCGGATGAACCCGATATGAAGTTGGTCTCGGTGTTTGAACACAAAGAATTATCATTTGTGGAGTCGGGCTATTGAAATGGCTCTCAGAGTCAAGCGTAAGGCGGGGTTAATCGATCCAGATTCTATCCAACTGATGAATTATTAGAAGATTATCAAATTTGGAAGGCAACAAATCTGATGGTCGCATCCTGGATATATAACTCCATCGATGCAGAAGTTGTCTCTGGTTTTCAGTATACCACGACTAGTGACCGGGAGCTTTGGGCTGAACTAAAGGAGAGATTGGGACAATGCAATGCACCTATGGTGTTTCGGCTCAGGAGGGAGATTTGGTACTTGAAGCAAGGAACAGATGATGTTACTAAGTATTTTAACAAGTTGAAAGGACTATGGGATGAATTACAGTATATAAGGCCTGTCTTGCCAGGAAATGCTGCTGCTGATGAGGAAGAGAAAAGTATGAAGTTTTTGTTTGGGTTGAACAGTGAGTATGAGCAAGTTACCAGCCAGATTTTGGCCACAGAACCGTTCCCGAGTTTGAACAAAATCTTCTCAACCATATTGACAGTGGAACAACAGCCTCAAAAAATCTGAATGCTAAGGTTGTGTTTAGTTTAATTGATTTAGATTGATTGGGAAATGTAATCAATGGCAATACACTTTAATCATCCGTTTGGTTGGAAACATAAAAAAACGGGTTATCATCCTTTATCCATTTGACCCGCATTTTTGAGTCATTCCGTTTTATAACAAATCACACTATAATAGATGTTATTGGTTATCAACCTCTCAATCAAACAACACATCAAATCTTCAATTTTGGGAACAAAATTGGGAAATGATTGTCGGAACCAGCAAGAGGGGCGCCGGGAGGCATCTTACTCCGAGTCCGATGATGACGACAAAGAAGAAGTAGAAGAGGAGGACAGCGAGGAGGGGAATTCGGCGTCGAGAGTATGAATTGCCGATTCTTACAACGTCCGGTCCCAATTTCTGTAGAAGTTGTACCAATTGTTGGTGAGAAAAGAGCCACCAGAAATAGAACGGCTGGGAACAGATGTGAAAATCCCAATTCGCGAGCGGACTTAGTCCATCAATAGAACAAAACCCTTAATCCCAGAATTGCAATGGTACGGTCTATATCCCACTCTTTCCATTTCACCAATTTCCCAGTATCATGGGCGAGATCGGAAATGGTTGAGGTATTTAGCACATTCGGTTTTGTCATCGATTTGCATTTGTCGAAGGTTCCAGACAAGTTGGGTAAAAAATATGAACTCGTCAGATTTTCAAAATCCCCTGACCCTCAATTGCTATTGTTTCAATTGAATGAGATTTGGAATTGGCTCAGCTAAGTTGAAGGTGAGTAGGGGCAAAGATTTGAGAAATACTGTTGGGTTTCAAGCTGATAAGGTTGTGTCCGCATCAATGAACAAAGTGACTTTGGAGGCAAAGAACATGGCAGAGTTCTGGGCTAATGAGTCTGCACGAGCTAGGAAAAAAGCAATGAGAAGTATAGGCTAAAGGGAGAAGCTTTGGCGCAGACTGGTAATTTGGTGGGGCGGGGAATCACTGGAGTTGCTATTGGTGTTAAGCCGAAAAATAGTGTAAACTTTCAAAGTGGTAGACAAAGGGATGGTAATGTGGTCGTATGTTTTCCTTCGTTTGTGGAGGAGAAAAACAATTTTTTAGTGAATGCTGATAGAGTGGATAATCCCAATCAAGTATCGGTGGCATTGGATGCTATTGAACTGAAGGAGAATGTGGATAAGGGTATAGAACCATCGCAGCGTGTGCAAATAGGAGTACATTTGAATGTTGATGTAGCAGTGATGGATGCAGATGAAAATTCAGATTGGAGGATTGATCCTAGAGAAAATGTTGGAGAGATGGAGGGAGAGATGAATGATGAAAGTGGCAGTGATTGCATGGTTTTACGTGATGTAGATACTAGTTCAGAGAATCTAAATACTGATGGAGAGCAAATGGAGGATGTGACGAAAGATGCGGTTTTGGGTCAACCTGTGATGGATGGAAACCTGTATAAGGAAAACGGTGTGGCTAACCATCGTGCTAATGGAGGAACAATGTAGTTGATCCTTTTCTCTGAGAACCTACCTATCTCTATTATGCTTCTGATATTTTTCTTGCCTGTTCTCTTCGTAATCCATTGATTTGTTTACCCTAATGGATGCTACTATCTCTTTGTACTACTGACGTTTAGACACATGAGATAGATTTGAAGGAAGCTTGGAATAGATTGGAATTTGATAAAAAAAAAAAGCTGATAAGTTTTTTTTTCGCAAAAATTGGGAATTTTATTGTGATAAAATGTCTTGGTGCATAGGTTGTTGTATTACAAAATGGTAATTATGGGTTGAATAAAATAGTTGTTTTAATATATATAATTTAATATATGTAATTTTATTTGACGACAAAATGGTCATTTTAGTATTTAATATCACATAATCAAACGTAATACACTTGATACCAAACGAAATATTACAAATCAATCAGTGTGTTTATACAACGTTATCAATGTAAACAAACAGGTTTGTTTGATATCAAATCAACCGTAATCAATATCAAACCCAATCAACCATCCCCAAACCAGACACAGCCTTAACAGTATGAATCTAGGAATAGTTGATCATGGGATGGTTGCTAGAGGAGACACACACAAGGGAACAACAAAGAGGTAGATCCCAACAGCACAAGTTGCTAAAGGGAGTGCATAGAGAAATGTTAAGTGTGACTACTGCGGGGCAATGGGACACCTGATGGGCGAATGTTTCAAGTTGCGAAAATGTAACTTCTGCAATAGGACTGGTCACTCTACTGCATATTGCTATCGTCAGAAGGAGGCTTAGAGGAGTTCAAGGATGCTTCAACCACCTAACCACATGGCAAATATGGCAATGGAATCCCCACTGGACATAACGAGTGAAAGTTCATCCGCAAGTGTGGAAGAAATAGTGAGAAGGGAAGTTACCAAGGTCCTCAAAGATGTTCTACAACTGGGGACAGGTTCAAGTTTGGCAACTCAAGGTCCTGAAACTCTGAATGATTTAGAGTACATGGGTAAAATTTATTTAAAGGCATTATCTGTCGCATCATGTTTACCTGTGGACGCATGGATCATAGATACGGGTGCTACTACACATATATGCAAAGACATGAATATCTTAGATAACATTATGCAAACTCATAAATCTCTACCTGTTCATCAAGCTGATGCCACAATATCTGAAGCCAATCAGGTTGGGAGATTTGTCTTGAACACTTATCTAGTGCTGGAAGACACTATATATATCCCTGAATTTAAGTTTAACCTACTTTCAGTATCCAAACTCTGCAAAAATGCTCATGTCTCCTTTTCTTTCTATCCATATTACTGCGTGATACAAGACCTTAG
>JAOYMZ010002637.1:0-24405 GCA_025802335.1 Pinguicula primuliflora | reverse complement strand
ATTAGTAACTATAAATGATAGAAAAATACTTAAATTCTAACAATAAATAGATAAAAATAGTACGAATAAGTTGGCCTAGAAACAACTTATCACCTATCAGCGTGTAGATCTCTTTTTTACCTTCGTTCACAGTACTTTTAGTACTTGACCCTAAGGTCCTTAAGACAATGCAGTGGACAATCTCCACGTAAGCTTTATTGTCCCATGGAAAGGCATTAAACGTGACATATCATTTACCATTCTCACAGCAAGTTCATCGACGTTTTTTTGAATCACCTACTAGGATCACACACACTAGCAGGTATAATATTGATAACTTGACCCTGTCCTCAGACAATTGCCGCTCGGCAGCCTCATCAATCACATTGCTGTGATTCTTCTTCTTCTTCTTCATTTTCTTCATCTGAACCTGTTCTCAGACAATTGTTGCTCGGTGTCCTCAGACAATTGCATCTCGGCAGCCGCATCAGTCTCATTGCCTTTATACTTCTTCCTCTTCGTATTCTTCTTCATTTTCTTCGTCTGGACCCTGTCCTCAAACAATTGCAGCTCGGCAGCGGTATCAGACTTCGTCTTCTTTATCTTCTTCATCTGAGCCCTGTCCTCAGACAATCACACTTCATCGTTATCTTCTTTTTTGGTCAATTCCATCCTCTTTTTCTTGAGGTCTTTAAACATGAGGTGCGTGCGTCATTTAAAGTACTCATCTCTTATCCGACTATCATGCGCAGAATAATCCGAATCTGGCTTCTTCGAGCATTTCAACCCTGACACCATTGCAAACTCACAGATACCAAAACAGATTGGTTTCCTATCTATCAAAAACCATAGCTCCATCCACTTAGGATCAATCAGTCTTAGCATTAAGGAATCAGCAAGTTGCCCAGGAACGTAGTCCGTTGTGTCGTCCTAGAATCGTCCAAGTCCAGTAAATGCCTGAAACAGCTTCTTTGAATTTGGTCGAGCTCCCATTTTGTCAAACTCTCTTTTATCTTTCCTATAACCCACAGTGACTAGCGCACCGTCACCTTCATTGGAAACTCTACATGTGCGTTGTCATAGACCTCCGATGATAGGTATGTTGGAATGCTGAACAGTTTTGGTGAATCAGCGCATATGGGCACCTGTGTATATGTTTCACACAATCAAACAAAATGTCCAAGAGAATTGATCAAACGAAATTGCAGATTGGTAATATAGATTCCTTTCCCAAACCAACTAATGGAGTCGTGTTATCATGTCACAATGTACAAATTTCATTCAAAATGCCTACTGTGTTCACCGGAGTCATCTCCCACCATCAAACCCACATTTCTTGACATTTTTACATCGTCCGTAATACCATTTTCCCTTCCCCCTGTACCATTTCAGCAAGTTCTCTTAAAATTATTATTGCTTTTCCTTCCCGCGAAGAGTAGTTCATGTGCGTATTTGAGGCATTCTTGCCGAATATTTGATCACCAAAATTTTGGACAAGTTTTCGTTTATGCATGTTCAAAGATTTCTCGATCGACATGTTGAAGACGATTCAAGTCAAGGTTTTTGGGTTTTTCAATGAGATTTATCTTGGTGGTGATAAAAAAAAGTCTTCTGACGATTAACTTGATTAGAAGGCATTAAGACAGTTTAGTATTTTATTTCTTTTCTTCCTTTTCTTTTAATGCCTTTTAAGTAAAAGAATAATAAAAGTAAATCAAAAATGAAATAGGAGGTTATATTTCAAAATAAAATTTTCGCAGAGGTTACTTGTCCAATTATCGTGGAGGTTTCTTCTCTAAATCCTAAACCTCCGACACCAAAGCCATTTACGCTGGTGGCACTAAAATCCTAAATCGAAATTTTGGGAGTTTGTGCGGAATTATTGGATCTCAATAGTCAAATTCATTATTTTTCTCTAACTAGTCTATATGTAGTCTATTTATAGTCAAGAATACTTGAATTTGAGGCTAAAGTTTTCTCACACCATTACACATTCAAAATAGAGTTTTATACGTATTTGGGTAGACTGACTAAATTACCCTTGAATACCAACACCTCCTCAAGATGATCGAAAAATATCAAATAAGTCCATCTTGTTACAGAATCAAGCCAAATCAGCTACTTGCTCCATTGAGACCACATGCCTCAGCTCCAACAATCCACTATCCAGCTTCTCTTTGATGAAAAACCTGCCGATCTCCACATGTTTGGTCCTATTGTGTTGAATAGGATTATTGGCGATATTAATTGCAGCCCGACTGTCACACCACAATTTCGTCGTAGTCTCTTGCTCCAACGTGAGCTCTGACAATAACAGCTTCAACCATAACATCTCAGCAACTCCTAAAGCCATCACTCAATACTCTGCCTCAGTTGTCGATCTTGCAACCACCTGCTATTTATTACTCTTCCATGAGACCATGTTCCCTCCTACAAACGTGCAATACCCTGAGGTTGATCTTCTATCATCAGTACAACTGAACCAATCAGCATCACAAAATCCCTCAATGTCTAAGTGACCACTCTTTCTGAAAATTAGTCAATTGCCGGGCGCACTCCTCAGGTACCTCAAAATATGATACACAACATCCATATGATCCTTTCTAGGATCATGCATATAATGACTCACCACACTCACAACAAATGATATGTCAGGTTGGGTGTGAGTCAGATAGACCAATTTGCCCACCAATATTTGATATCTCTCCCGAGCGACAGGGTCTCTCCAACTGCTCTTAACTTGACCATCTGGTCAATAGGTGTGATTGCTGGCTTACATCCCAGCATTCCAATATCGGTGAGGAGGTCTAGTGTGTACTTCCTCTGTGACAGAACTATCTCGTCCATCCTATGTGCTATCTCAATCCCAAGGAAGTAGTGAAGTCATCCTAAATCCTTCACCTCGAATTCTCTTCTCAATTTCTCCTTCAGCTGAGCAATTTCACTCTCATCATCACCAGTGATGATCATATCATCCGCACATACTGCCAGAATGATAATATAACCCCTATGATGTCTGAAAAACACCGTATGATCGTCATTAACTTGTCGATAGTCCATGCCTGTCATAGCTCTTCGAAACCTGTCAAACCATGCTTGGGGAGACTGTTTCAGTCCATAGAGAGATTTCTTGAGTCAATGTACCTTATCCACTTTGTCCTTGGTCTCAAACACAGGAAGTATCTCAATGTACATCTCCTCAAGCAAATCTCCGTGAGAAATACCTTCTTCACATCAAGCTGGTGCAACTTCAATCCTCCATTGACTGCAAGGAGACAAGCATACTCACAGTGCTCATCTTTGCCATGGGCCCAAAGGTCCCATTATAATCTATGTCGTATGTCTGACTGTACCCCTTTGCCACCAACTGTGCCTTGTAGCGTTCAATGCGTCCCTTCGGGTTCTGCTTTACGGTGTAAATCCACTTGCAGCCAACAGCTCTCTTCTCTGGTTGTAGTACCACCAACTCCCAAATCTTGTTCTTCTCAAGAGCTTTAAGTTCTTCAAACATATCTGCCTTCCATTTTGAGTCAGTCTTCGCAATCTATCACGAGTTAGGAATAGAGACTGTGTCCAATGATGCAATGAATGCTTCATGTGCATGTGACAAATGAGAATATGACACATAATCGTCAATATCATAACCATATCGATTAGGAGGAACCCCCGCATTAATGCAAGAGGATCTCCGCACTGCAATAAGGGTAGGAGCACAAGAAGCATGAACCATATCACATGTGGGACCAGTAGCCACATCCAAGATAGGCATTCCCGGAGAAGGGACGAGTGAGGAACTGACAGATAGATTTCGAACCAACACAGTATCCTCCCCATGGACTTGAGTCTTACCACCCTCATGTGAGCTCTCAGGTTCATCAACTCCAACCGGCACAATAAGACAAGGGGTAAGAGCCACACTCACAACACTCCCAGGCTTAGTCCTACAACTCATACCTTCATCTTCAATACCACTCTCCACTCTACACCGCATATCTAGTAACTCACAGAAAGGAGACATCATCTCAGTAAAATTAGGCTCATGCTCACTAAAAGTAATATACATACTCACAAGCAGTCGCCTCTCAGCAGGGCTCCATTATCACCAAAAGCAAGATTGGTATACTTTGTACCATTATCAGAGCACAACACTTTCACGACTGCACCAAACTGAGTTTGAACACTCTTGTGAAAATCTTTGAAATAAGTAAAAACTTCACTCTTACTTTTCATCAAATAGATTCACGTTACATGAGAGCAACAGTCAATAAAGTACACAAAATATCGAAAACCATGCAAAACAGTTGTAGAACAGGGTCCCCCAGACATCAGAATGATTTACATCAAAGACAGAGAAACTTTTACTATCAGTACTAGCATAGGAGATCCTCGTATGTTTGCCAAACTCACATGCAACACATACTAGTTTTTCTTTCTTCGCTTGCCCAGACAGGGATGGGTACAAGCGACTCAAAACACCAAGTCGCCTATGATAAAACATCAACAAGTCCTCCACAAAACTACCACTAGAACTAGAGACATGAAAGAGAGAAGTCTATGCCGTCATGATATGGATACCACAAACCGCGATGAAAAGTGGCAGTCCTAAGTATCCTGCCTGTCCGCTTTTCATGAAATGTCACCTTGGGAATATAAAAAATAACCACACACTTGAGTTACTGGATAATGGAACTAATGGATAAGAGATTCACCTGAAAAGATGGGGCATGCAGAACATCAGGAAGAATCAAGGAATCAGTACACCATACAGTACCCCTACCAACCACAGGCTGAGCTGTACCATCAACAGTTTGAATACTCTCTGGTACGGGTAGATGAGTATACAATGAGAAGTCCCCAATAGAGCCAGTAACATGGAAGGAAGCACCTGAATCAACTATCCAATCTGTGCATCGTGAAACAGAAATCAAAGCATGTGTCTGGGCAGAAGATGTAGAAGAAATCTCACCAGATACACCAATTTCTCATGCAAACGTAACTATAACATTCAGAATCTTAGAATCAATTTTTCTCAAGAATTCCAACTCTTCTTCCATCATCACTAAATCACCAATTAACAACCCAATCTCTCAATCTCCACAAACAACAATCCAACCTCCACAATCAACAAATCACATCCACAATTCACCGCAAATCTGCAACTACACAACTTTACAATTCAAACCCCCCAAAACAATACATAATCAACAAACCAACATCACCATCTCCATATTCAATAACCTCCACAATAGCCACCAAATCAACCCGACAATAACAATCAAGCTTCACTCTATAATCTCAATTTCACAACCAATAAAGAATCACAAACTCAAAATTCACAATTATACTACTAAATCAACAAACTACCATTAACAATTCATTGAATTCAACAATAATTTCAAGTACCCACCTCAAATCACAATTTATCCATCTCCACAATTCATCAACGCATAATTAACATATTCAACTCAACAATAATCCATAATCCACTCAACCATCTCCATAATTAATCATCAATAAACAAACCAAAAAAACTTCTAAGCTTAACATTTTTTTCAGCATCCAATTCAATTTTCACCAATAGAAATCATTTCTTTGCACGATGGGAAGACTCATTCTACCTGGATGGTGACGTTGGTTGTGAAATTGAAGTGGGAACCCAACAAAGTTGAAAAGAAACCAAATGACAATAGAAGTCAGCCGTGTGGGATGTGGCAGCCATGCGTGGATAGGGAATAGGAGTCGCACGACACAGGGGGATGCTCAGGCTAGTAGCAAACATCCGGGCTGGCAGGGTGCACGCGAGAGTCATCGACAGGCATAGTGCTGGCAGTGGTGGACGTCGCTGGCGGCGTCTAAGGTTAGGATTTAGGTTTGGCTTGTTGTGTAACCTTGATCTGATATCAACTTGAATTTGGGGCTAAAGTTTTCTCACATCATTACACATTCAAAGTAGAGTCTTAAACATATTTGGGAATAATGACTAAATTATCCTTGAATACCAACAAAAATACTAGTGTAGTCGATTTTCGACTAATAGTTGACCGTATTCGCAAACAGACTACTATAGTCGATATGGACTAGTTTCTTGAGAACTGACTAATGTAGTCGAGAATAAACTACCATGAATTGGCCAGAAAAAAGACCAAATTTGAACATAGAACTCATTTTTTTATTAATTTTATTGAACTCGTGTTAGAAGAAAATCACGATTGAACTAAATAACTATTTGACGTGAGTGTGTTTTTGAAGTGGGTGTTTGGTTCCTCCACCTTCGACGTTCCAAAATTGAAGTAGGTACCTTCGACGTTCCAAAATTGAAGTAGTTGATAATTACTTTTGTTGGAAAGGTGATGCAGAAAATGAACGATAAACATACTCAGAATATTCGAGCTGTTGTCACGACTGTCTATCAACATTAACAAAAGCCCAATCTTCCACTTGAACCTGGGTAGTAACCTGCATGATGAGATGGCTACACTTATGAATAGTTGGAAAGGAAAACTCTCTTTCATCGACTTGGGCTTATCGATTGAGGATAACCCAAGTAGAACGAAAATGTGGGAATTTATGCTTAGGCTTCAAATGTGGGACAACAAGCTACCGAATTTTGCTGGATGAATCACTCTGATTAAGTGTATCTTATCTAGCCTTACAATTTACTATATGTTATTATTCAAGTCCTTAAAACAGAACATCAAATGCATGATGAAGATCTTGCAAAAAATTGCACAACAAAAACAGCATAACCAGAGCAGACCTATCCACTAGATTCAGTAGTACATGTCTGAAACAACAAGTAGGAGAACTTAGAGTAAAAAATGTGGGAGTAATGAGTTCGACTCTTCTAGATAAGTGGGTATGACATCTAAACCCAGATCCTAACAAATTATGGTGATAGGTTATACAAAGCAAATACCTGCAACATCGAGATATAATGGTGGATCTTTAGCTAATTACAATCTAAAATAGTATGTCCAAGGTCTGGATAGACATTTGGGAAGAATCGGCTCATTAGAATTGGTATGTGGGAGGTATATCAATGAACATAGGAGATGGAGCAGATTCAATTTTCTAGCGAATGAACTAGTCAGGATAGGGAAGCTTTGCTATGCGATTCAATGATCTATATAAGTTGTCTTTGGACTAGAATGCTACTTTTAAAGGACTCAACAAGACAAGCACTAGCAATAAGCCATGTAGGTTGTCCTTCATACACCTTCTAGGAACATGGGAGCAAGAAAAGCTCGAGCAATTAAGGAAAACAAAGCAAATTCTGCCCAAGCATGATCATTGGACATGAAAACCGTCGCCTACAAGAAAATTCAAAGCTAGTTTGGCCTATAATACAAGCACATATTTCTTGTAGGGTAATGTGCCAGTTGATTGGAGTAGAGTAGCAATAATATGGGTAAGATTATGTTGTGAAACCATGCAACAATTATGGTAATTGATCGAGAACGAAAACAAACAAAAACAAAAGATACAAAATTTACGTGGTTCGACAATGTACTTATGGTGATGCGAGCGGTGATTTCTTATTATTCCTTGTTTGTTCACAGGGTTACACATCAGAGTATTTATAAAACCTAGTACAGACCCAATTACAACATTGTCTTGGACTGAACTGTGGAAGCCCGCACCCCCACACCTCCCACTATTTAGAACCCCCTCCCAAAAACATGAATTTCCCACATGGCAGACATTGTATCGGGATCGGCTTCGCTACATTGTGTTTGCACTCTACTTAGCTCCGCCCACTCCGACATCTGTATTATTGTCGGTGCATATAATAAATATGAGCAATATACTTGCAAGATACGTGTAGAGTTTCTCATGGAAACTTTTCTACGACAGAATACCTACGGCCGAGCGCAAAAGAGGAGTTCATCTTTCATCATACGAGCTGATCTGTGTATTGGTGGTCTAGAACCAGAAACCACATCACATCTATTTTTTACATGTGCTAATGCCAAAGATACATGAGTGGAAGATCAAATAAAAGTTTTTTCATGGCAATGACTAGTAGACTACTCACTAGTTAGAGTTAGTTTTTATTAATTGATAACCTCATTTTAGGTATCCGGATTTAAGTTATGTACATATGTACATTTGATGAATGAATACTTCTTTCCTACCCAAAAAAAACGAATGCAAACAGTTAATTACCATAGAGTTTCAGTGGTGATCTGGATAACATTATCCTGGATTTTTAATGGGGGACTAACAAGGAGGAGAAGAAGCACTCTCCACCGAATTGACAAGGGTTGCCAACAGAAGGAATGGGGTAGCTCAGGCTAAAGAAAATAGTGGGACTCTAATAAGGTGTTACTTTTGAAGCCAGCATAGGAGCTTATCTCAGACCAACTGAAGTTGTGGAAGAATGTTTATTTTGCCAAATATGTGCTCACTCAGACTCAGCTCCGGAACCAACTTCCCTCAAAATTGGGCTCCCATCTTTGGGACTCACATTAGAGGAATTTTACCCTTGGTCCAGCAGAGTATTACATTAGTACAACCAGTGGGTTCTTTTCTGGCTGGATCCTTGGATTCATAAGTTTTCACTGCTTCTCTCCTTTGTGACATGCGATCTTTCTCTGCTCAATTACCATGCTACGCCTAATGATTTTATTTCTATCTCAGGGGACTGGAGATGGCCTTTACAAATAACTCTCCTCCCGAAAGACATATTACATGCAATTCGAGCCATTCCAGTTCTACCCTTCATGCGAGACCTTTCACAATTTGTTGGTGATGGACTGCGAGGGCAATTTCACCCCCAAGTATGCATATGACGCATATTTATCTGATGTTTGGAACCCAGTGAACCGTAGTTGGCCCCTGATCTAGAACTTGCAAGTTCTAGGGCGAATTAAGATATTTCCCTAAAAGGCAGTTAGGGGCCTGCTATCTAAGACGACTCCTGGACCATTCGTGTGTGCACACCATAAACAGCTCTACATGCTTTATGGGATTTCTCACGGAGTTGTCTCACTTGGTTGTCCCTAAGAGTTCCCCTTCCTTCTTCATTATGGAGTTCCCTTTCACCATAAGATTGTCTGCTCACAAATCTCTCACTCACCTCATCGTATGGCACTAATGGGGGTCTTTTGTATCTCACAATTACTTTGATAAGCTATGGCATTCCCGGAATATCTATATTTATCAAAGTTCTACAACTAATCTTACTTTGATTTGCAGAGGAATTCACGCGGCAGTTGAGGTAGCTTGGTTAGTTTTGGGAATCGACATTGTTTTGCAGGACATAATGCTCCTAGGGATACTGTTAATAGTTTTACACATGCCCAATGTTTATGCACTGGCTCTATCGTTCTAGCATGCATTTCGTCTTTAGTAGTTACATTCTGAGTGGGCACATCCAACACTATTACAACCAGAAGTACACTGGTACCTGTCCCTACAACGCTCTCACAGACCCTCTTTGAAGTCCATCTCTTTTATGATGGGATAGTCTCCCACGCTTCCAAATGTGCTGCGGCGGGTGGCCATCTCTCCCTCAGTGATGACACTTGGATCCAAGGTTTCTCCACACATCGGTGCATGTCCCCATCGAGGCAAAGCTTTAGGCGATTCTGTTCGGCCTAGTTGGTCACAAGAGCTGGGATACAACTGCATTCACATCATTACAGATTCCACTAACGATTTTGATTCATTTGCTAGTGATGCGGGTTAACATGGCAATTTAAGCTTACCTGCTGAAATTAGTTGTTCGATCCACCATGGCATCTGTGTTCTCATGTGCGAATCAATCAATTTCGGAACTCCCAGGCCGACTGCCTGGCGAAGGGGTGATCTCTCCCTGCCCAACTTTCTGTTCCACCTTGTGGACCGGCCTCCATTTCAGTGGGTCCCCATTCGAGTTGCTCTGGCCTCTCACTTGTCTAGCTCCTCTCATGCGGGAGACCCCCTTCCTTATCTGGAATTTGGGTCCATCTCATCAATTTTACGAAAAATTTTGTGGTTCATAATCTTACAATCAGATTAATGATATTTGATCTAGAATTGTAATCGTGACCGTTGATTCATAATACTTGAATGAACATGATTAGAATTCTGGACCTAAAATCATTAATCTGGTTGTAAGATTCTGAACCCAAAATTTTGCCTGATTTTACAACCTCAATTCCCTCGCCATACACATGATCAACATGATTTGCATCATCTTAACGGCATTAATGTAATCAAAGATCAGGTTCATGATCTGTCTAAGTTCCCTTTGGTTGTATATGTTTTTAGACAAATATCATTTTCTTTGTTAAAAAAAAAAGCCTGCTATTCATACAAACCAATAAATCAAAAATTGAAACAGAATACACTAACTTAGCACACCAACACGCAGGGTACGTGTGTTATGTGTGGGGCACTATAAAATTATAAAGATTCTGTTTATTATTTGGTTTAGATGTAGTACGACAATTATTTCTCTAAAAAAAATGAAAAGAATACTGTTGCACTCAATTTAGCGCGCCAATTCTCCTTCAATATCCTTCCACTTCATGTGCACCGGCAGCGGCGGCGGCACAGTTGGTGATTGCGCGAGTGGTGTACGGGGATGGATTGCAGAAATTGGGACGAAGATTCTTATAGAGAAGCCATTCTGCAAGATAGAGAAGCTACTTCACAGACCGTTTTTCGAACCTCATTCGCTCCAAACCCTAATCCTAACCCAAATTCCGATCTCATTGTTACGGCTTCGAGTGATGGCTGCATTGCCACTTACGCCATTTCATCCTGCCTCGTGAGTTAGTTATTTGTCATTGATTGCGTGCTTTAGCCACTTCGGATGGTTTTCCTATTTATGTGTTTTTTTTCTGTCGGCAGAAGATGGGGTGTGGAAATGCTAGGGGCCAAAAGTAAGTTCTCTTAAATTTTATAAATAATTAGTATTTGTAGTTCGTGGGTTTATGGATAAATGAATTCTGGCTTTCTGTCCTTCCTGTGAAGCTGGTTGGTGGCGGAACCCTATTGTTTGATTCAAGGGCATGATGGGCCGGCTTATGATGTTAAATTTTATGATGATTCCTTGTTGTTGAGGTATAGTGTGTTCTTTTATTGAATGAGTATAGATACAAACTTGTTCGTATGGTGCATGCGGATTGTTTTACAAGTTAGTTTCATTTTTTATATGGACCGTGATGTGGATCATAACCTCTGATAGTGTTATTAGATAAGTTTTACTTCAAGAATTTGGCATGTTTGTTATTTTGATCAGTTTTGCCTTGAAGACCTAATATTACCTAAATGTTGTATGTCTTTTTGGCGGGTCTCTCAGTTGTGGTGATGATGGTCGGATAAGAGGATGGAAATGGGAAGAAATCGTAGGAATTATGGAAACAGCGAAAGGTAATGTCTTTTTTTCAGATAAAATCATAAAAAAGGATCCATCAAGATTATTCTGATATATGTATCACATCACAGGTTGTCAATATTGCTATATTGCAATCTGACGAGCTTTGCAGTCTATTATAACTCATAGTTGTTAAGACACTCCCTAGGCGTAGGCGTCGGCCTTTCGTTTGCTCGCCGCTCTACGAGGCAGCCCTAATGCCGCGTTATGCCTAGGCATATCATGATGGCTTGTGTGAAATCCCTACAATGAAAGAGAGCATAACATAATGTGTCATCGTTAGTAGTCTTGCTGTATTGTTCTTGATATCACATCAGTTGGGATTGGGCAGGAGGTGTAGTTGGGTCTTGTAACATCCAATTATTAAGATTCATGCCAGATGATCATTTGACATGGGAACAAGGTATTGATGCCTAATTTGCAGGGTCATATATGAAGAATGGTTTTGATTGAACTATTACTCAAAATCTCATTTCATTGCACCCAACACACGTTTGTGTGCCTGTCAGATGAGCAACTGGTGTATATATGTATATTAGGAGTTTTGGGTTCTTAAAGTCATCATTTTACTTTGGCATTATATAACTAAGCTTTTGGTTTCCGGGCTGATGGGGGAGAAGGCATTTGCACTGCAGGAATTGCAGTTCGGAAGTTTTCCTACCATACGTTTCTTCCTAAGAATTCTTCTTGTACCATAAAGCATCGAAGAAGAGGGATGTTGGTTCTCTGATGGCTTTTTTGAAATCCCCACAATGAAAGAGAGCATAACATGATGTGTCATAGTTAGTAGTCTTTGTTTACTTTAGCATTATATTACTACCTGGTCATGAATTTAACAGCTCTCCTTGTGATCTTTACACTCATTTGTGGATCTTTTAAAGTGTTGGGTGATCGCCTAGGGGAGCAAACCCAGTTCGCCTAAACTTCACCTAGTGCCTTAACAACTTTGATATTACTTATCCTTCTGGTGTCTGGAAATGTATGGCCACATGGAAATGGGAAATTACATTCTCTTAGGGACCCGAATGCATCTAGTGTTGCAGCCATGCTCCTTGTCTCTGATTTTGTCCTTTGGCTTCAAACTCTACCTGATTTTG
Organism: Pinguicula primuliflora; assembly: GCA_025802335.1. Lineage (NCBI taxonomy): Eukaryota > Viridiplantae > Streptophyta > Magnoliopsida > Lamiales > Lentibulariaceae > Pinguicula > Pinguicula primuliflora. The sequence continues at coordinate 11,964 of JAOYMZ010002637.1, read as the reverse complement.
CAAAGTTCATTTCTTTCTTCTCAGTCCTCCTGGTTGTGTAGTTTTTCATGGTTGTGCAGCTGATCGTACTCCAGATTCTTATATAATGCTTTTATCAGAAGTAAACTAACGACAACTGGAATGCGAAGTGAAAATCTGATGTTGAAAGTCCAGAACAACACAAAAATATGAGATTTTAATTGAAAATAACCTATTTTCAGTTTGCATATTTTTGTTACACATTTTACTTTTTTTGTTACATATTTTACTTTCATGTGTATTCCTAACATGTTTCTTCTGATTGCTCGCACCTTTATTCACATTAAAATGATTCTCTGCGTTTTTCTTTCTTTAATTTGCCTAAGTGTCCGATCATATATTTCTCTATCTTGTGTGATCTTGTATGACCTTGTTTCTTATTAACTGTCTATACATCTTTGGCTTTGCAGGAGGCAAGTTGAAGCCAGTACTTGACATGTTAAATCCTCAGCATAAGTTAGTTATCCAATTTTGAATGCATTATGAGAAATCAATATTGGCTTAGGAAAGCTTTCAGTGATGGGAGTTAGATTCAGTCATCAAGTTTATATTGGGGTCTATTTCACTGTATTTGTCTTAGTGTTGCAGGATTAAGAATGTTGTAGCTTCCTACTTCAGTTTTCAACAAATTTTTTCTTTCTCCTGGCAATGGGTTCTGCTTTCCGCCAAGAACATTGTAGTCCATTCGCATTTGTTCATGCTGAAAAATTTCAGAATTCTTTCGGCATATTTTATCTAGACAATTATAGTTACTTTACTTTGTAAATGGTACCCTCTGTCCCAACCGAATTTCTATTTTATCTAGAAGTTTAATTCAAATTTCTTTTTCTCTCTTAAAAACTAATAACTTACTGTTTATGGTGTTAGCTATTGTGAATTAAAGGGCTTCTTGAAGTAATACTTAAGAGTTCATGAATTGTAAAATTTCTGTTGAATGTCATGGAGAAAAAGGATTGATTAATTTGGGATTAAAGAAGTACCTCAAGAAATTGCTTGCTTTATTTGGATGTCTCCGCTTGTACTACGCTCTGTCTATTGGTTATTTGACCGATTCTTTTGTCATTTTTTCTCACATTTTTTGCCTTATTAATTTCCGCAGGGGTCCTTGGGGTGCACTCTCTCCAATTCCAGAAAATAATGCAATTGCTATTGATTCGCAGGTTTTTAATTTTCCATCCCTTTTCCAAGGGATGTGTTTTGAGTTCTCGTATTGGTCCCTTCCAAAAAAATCAACAGTTTCAGTTTCGGTTAATTTATGTTTCGTTGAAAGTGCAAGGGTTTTACTTATCCTTTCGATCGACATATAGGTGATTCATGAGTTTGCTGTATCCATCGGTTCTATTATTTGACGAAGTTGCATATATTTTGCCTCCTAGAATATGATAGGTCAAATTTCTCAACTCATCTAAGAAGATATAACCGTCACTTGTTGTGAATTTTCTCGTTTTTGCTTAATATATTGAAAATAATAGTCTGCGAGTGCTTGCATGAATTGCTTGTCTTTGATATACTATTTCTCAAAGATTAATCCTCAAAGTGCTGTTTAACTTATGTTTTAGGGAGGCTATGAAATTACTGTTCCTTTCTGATTTACTAGATATTCTTCTGTAGAGGTTTTGTGCTTCAATTTCTGTTTGCATTATTTGATCATTGGTTGCAGGGTGGATCTATATATGCAGCTGCAGGTGATTCGAGTGCATATTGCTGGGATGTGGTATGTAAATTTGCACAAACGGCAAAATTTATCTCATCAGTTTCTCTTTTACTGGAACCACACCTTAGTTGTTGTCCTTATATAATCAGGAGAAAGGCATGATTAAGATGGTTTTCAAAGGTCACTCAAACTATCTGCATTGCATTGTTTCCTGCAAATTAAGCAGTCAGGTCTGTTTTTTTTTCTTTTTTCGTTGCTCTATTCCCCATGGATTGCTCTTGATCCTATTGTGAATATCCAGCTTGTTTGATTTAAGTTTCCTTTCCATGTTTGAGGTGTCTTTCCCCACCCACCCACTCAGCCGCGGCCCTTTTTATGGTTCTAAATCATAGATTTACGCTGATTAATGTCTAGCATATGGTTTTGCATAGTGATTCCTAATGAACTCGTGACTTGACGCAGTCAGTACATTTTTTATGGAAGTTGTCATTATCATACCCAACTTTTCTCATTGTATTTCAGATTGTAACTGGTTCCGAAGATGGCACAGCGCGCATTTGGGGTATTTAGTTGAACTTGGAGAAATTAAACCATTTTGCATGCATGTTGCTTCGGCTATTTCGTTGGAGATCATTTTCAAAATTCAATTTATCAATTAATCTTACATGGTCTATACTCGTAACTGCCGTAGATTGCAAAAGCGGAAAGTGTATACAAATAATTGATCCGGAAAAGGATAAGAAGTCAAATGCACTCTTCACATGTGTCGGTTGCATTGCCCTTGATTCAAATGAGAGCTGGTTGGTAAGAAATAAGATTCTGAAAGTGGTATTTTGGTTGTATTACGGCTTAATTCTTTGTCTCGGACTTATTCCATGGACCATGACGTTATACCATATTTCTACTACTAGATACACATACACGTAATATGTCTAGAGTAAAAGTTCATCTTATTATCAGATTATTTAAACCGGGGCTATGTTCCTGGTACTACTCACTATCCAGGCGAAAGCATTGTTCCTGAATTAACATAGCATGTTAAAAAAATGCTCATTTATTTGTTAACCTTTTAAAGGTGATGACTGGAATACCTTTATTGAACTTTTAATATTATAGGCATATAATTTCTTCCCAGGCAGATCATTTTGTGTGTCATATGGTAGCTTACGGTTGTGAAGTATCTAAAGAAGCACGCTTGATTCTAGTGGATAAAGATTCATATTATGAGTGAAAATGTTTTGTGGCATGTATCAGAGTAATGTGGTGAAATTCTGATACAGATTTTTGATTTAAGTGTACCTCTGCTACTGTTTTACGAGAGAAAGATCCATAAGAATGTTTTACTATGTAAATGCTATCAGCTCATGCGTTTATGTCACTAGAAGTTTACATTAACAGCTAATTCTAGTGTTGACTGTCTGCCAATATGTTTGAGCTTAATCTACATCTTCATTCGCTAATTCCAAGATATAACTTCTAAATTCTCTCTTCACTCTTAGGTTTGTGGATATAACTTTTAATTTCTCTCTCCTCTCAGGTTTGTGGAAAGGGCCAGTCCTTATCACTTTGGAATCTTCCTGCTCGAGAATGTGTTTCAACTGTCAGAAAGAGTGCTGCTGTCCAGGATGTTGTATTTGATGAACATCAAGTGAGCCTTGGGTTCTTAATATACAATGATCTTCCATTGCCAGCTTGATTTGATAATTTTCCTCGTTCAATTATGAACTGTTAAGCTGTTTCCCTCCCAAGGATATGAATTGAAGGAAAGGTGGTTCCTTACCATATTGATTTCGTCACACGTAGAGGAGGGATGTTGTTACCATATGGATTTCGTTAGGATAGATGTTTTTGACTTGGTTGAGTATTTCTACATCCGAAGCCTTTGCAACTTAACAACATCTTTCAATTTTTTTCTGAATTCATTTTCTTCACATTTCCTTCCAGTAGACTTCCAGTAAGCAGAAATATTTTCAATGGCAGTACAAAATAGATTTTGACAATTTTTGTCTTAAGCATTTTATGTGAATTTTATAGTCTTGTTTTGCTCCAGTATTTTATAGCCTCTAGCTCAGATTTTAACCTTCTCTACGTGCTTCTATGTATTGTTTGCAAATGTCATAATGATTTCAATATCCCGAAGTTATTGTTTTTCTGTCTTGGTGTAACAACTTTGTTTGTTTCATCTTTATCCCTGTTATATTACATCTTTTCTCTAACGAAGTCTGCGGGTACATTCTGCAGATTCTGGCTGTTGGAGCGGAGTCGTTGCTTACACGATTCAACATGAATGGGGATATCCTATCACAGATTCAGTGTGCGCCTCAATCTGCATTTTCCATATCTTTGCATCCCTCGGGGGTAAGTTCTCTTCTAATGTTTATATTCTGCATTACCTTCACACGAGTTTCTGCTTATGCGATGTATGATATGCCTGTGGATACCATTACTCAAATGAGATGCAACAGTATGACATTGTTTAATTCTCCTTACATAATCTTGTTTTTCTCCCGAAGGTGACTTCGGTAGCTGGATATGGAGGTCTCGTTGACATAGTCTCTCAATTTGGAAGCCACTTGTGTACATTCCGCTGCAAGGGAGTTGGGTATGAATTTGGTTATTGAAGCCGTGCATGATGCACCCTACTTGAATTTGGTACCAAAAAAAAAGTACAAGACTAGTTGGGCATTATTCTCCTTGTTTTGAGTTCTCTCCGCTATAATGGTATTCCGTGTTGCTTTGTTACATAGTTGCCATTGGAGAATTTGTTTGATCAAGAAGGATTAATGGATCTTGCTAGATATACTCTACTACAATTTGGAGAAAGTAATTATGTTACATATCCCAACAACTTATTCAGAATTATCCCTACAATAATAATAAAAGATTAATTATTAAAAGTACAAATTCTATTTCTTTACTTCACAAATTATAAACTTTTTTCTTTCTTCACTTTTTACTCGAAAAATAAACCTTACAAAAGTGCAATTATGGCTTCAATAAAAAAATAATTATGACTTCAACAACAAAAAATAATTACAATAGTTATTGCTTTGTTCAATTTATGAAATTGTGATTATTGCTTATGTTTATTTTTTCTGTTGAAGCCATAATTGCAATTTTTGCCTATTGATTTGTTGCAGTTGTAATATTAATCGTCGTTCAATAAAGTTTAATATTCAATTTTTTAGAGTTTTTGGGTTCATTATTTAGGGTTTTAATTTTTCGGCGACTTCGCCGCCGTAATATTAATTGGCGTTCAATAAAATTTAACTTTCAGGGTTTTAGAGTTTGGGATTCATCATTTAGGATTTTAGTTTTTCGGCGGCGAAACCGCCGTAATATTAATCGTCGTTCAGTAAAGTTTAGCATGAGTTTTTAGAGTTTTGGGTTCATAATATAGGGTTTTAGTTTTTTGGCGGCGAAGCCGCCGTAATATTAATCGTCGTTTAATAAAGTTTATCATTCGGGTTTTTAGATTTTTGGGTTTATCATTTAGCGCTTTAGTTTTTTGGCGGCGAAGCCGCCATATTATTGATTATAATTTTTAATAAAGTTTAGCATTTAATATTGATAGAATTTGGGTTCATCATTTTGTGTTTTAGTTTTTCGACGACGAAATCGTCTTAATATTGATTATAATTTTTAATATAATATGTCGAAACCATATCAACTAAGATCCCTAATCGAACCATACGACGCGCGAATAATTATAGTAGCGTCTTTTTCGATGAATAGTGTACGATTTTTTCGTTAAATTCAATTTAAAAAATAATAAAAGAAAGAATTAAAATTTAAATTTCAATATAATAAAATATGAAAAAAATAATGTTGTACGTGACTTCAGATCTTGCTTCTAAAAGTGGAGCTTCTTCCTTCTTTAAAACGACAGATCAAATCAAACTTTTCAAACAAAACGGAAAATTCAGAATTGTATGGAGAATTATTCTGGACAGGTAGCACTGCTCATTGGAAAGGCCACCTTTTATAAGTGTACAAAAATCGTGTTCCCACTATTATAATTGACAAAATGATTTTCACCTGTTGACCCAAAAAAAGTAATTTTCCCAACGGACAAAAAGCGAAAATGATATGAGGCACCCCTTTTTGGGGCATTCCATGCGCACCCCCTCCGTTTTCGGCCTTTTTTTGGCCGTTTAGCTCTAGGGTTTATTGGGTTTAGCCCTAGGGTTTATTCAAGCCGCCGTAATATTAATTCTAAAAGTATAAATTTGTAAAATTCATACATTTTTACAATTTATACCACCAAAAAGGACCGTTTTGGAGGGGTGTGTGCAGGGGGTGTCCCCAAAGGGGGTGCCGCATATCACTACTCGACAAAAAGTATCTTCTTCTTTTGGATGCCGATATAGGTCACCCCGGATCGGCACCCCCTGCGCACCACATCTACCTGGTCATGGGCAGTCTCCTTCAACAAAATCTCATTCCACAAAAAAACGTTGCCTCCTTCCACAACAGAATTGCGTCTCCTTCTATGAATTCCATAGTCGCCTACTTCGTTCAAGAACATAGATCCACTTCGTCTTTGTTCAAGAACAGAAATCCGCGACTCTTGATAATTACTGGCTTCTCCAGTGGGCATGCCCCAAATTATTTTTCAATTTCCACCATGCAACATATGGTCACCTACTTCATTCAGCCAGAGAAGGAGAACAGTAGGCTGAATTCACAGATTTTGAATCGGAACATGCAAGTAAATACTCCACACCCCTTTCCTCTTAAAACCCACAAGTTCCTCCTTCTCGGCAACTCCCACATAGCACCATGTATAAGACATCCATAGCATACTCATATATTCCTAAACAGTGAGTGACAATAATCCCACATAACCCAGCACTTTTCCTGCCATGAAATGTGTTGGGTGAATGCCTTGAAAAGCCAAGGACCATTGTCCCACATTGGTTGTGAACATCAAGTGAGATGGGTATAAGTACATTTACCCTCAAATGGGTTTATATAGAGTTGTTGAGGAGATGGGTTTGCCCCACACGCGCGCCGCCGCCGCCCGGCCCGGTCGGTCACCCGTGTGTGTGTGTGCGGGTCGGGTTTGGGCCGCTGGTTATCCTCCTATGGACCATCCCTCTATAAATAGGTGTCTCGTTTAGGGTTGTAACACACAGAAGTGTGTGTGTGGGTCGGGTTTGGGCCGCTGGTTATCCTCCTATGGACCATCCCTCTATAAATAGGTGTCTCGTTTAGGGTTGTTACACACAGAAAATTAGGGTTGTGCCGAATTCGCTTTCAAGACAGTGGTGACGGTCACAGCACAGCGCTACACGATCGTTGATAAGTTCTCGTTTTCTCGATAAACTGCAGTATTTTTCCAACAAAATGAACAAAATTCACTTGTGATATAGCAGAATGGTATGCAGAAAACCCATGGACGGAATTTACTTACCATTAAATAAAGAGGACCTTCTTGGCCGCCCATCCCACGCCACAATACTCCTAAAACCATTTGCACTTATTAATTGAAGGTTGTTTCAACTTAGAAGATGTGTAAGAAAGTTCTCAACCAACGCATGTGTCTCGCAGAATTATAATGAGTTTTAAACCTGGTTTGGGACGACTTTTTTTTTGGGTAGGCAATTTGATTTTGTATTAATTTCTCAAAAATTTACACATTTACAAGGTTTTGAGCTTGACATATTTTTGTTGAAGGCCCACTTCTTTCTTGTCCAAGCACAACACTTTTTCTATCCTTGTTGTAATCGCGGCTTTCTTCCCACTTGCTTCTTTTACTGCTTTGGTCGGCCTTTTCTATCTCTTCTTCGTGTTCAATTGGTATTTCTTTATCCAATTCCATCATCTCTTGTTGTTTCTTGCGGTTCTATTAGCCAGCGATTCCATGGGCATTCCTCTTCTGTCTCTCTTAGTGAGTTCTTTCCTATCTTCGATTTCTTCCAATTCCATACTTGTAGTTTTATTTTCTTGAATGTCTGTTCTGGCAGTTGGTTCATATCTTCGAAGTGTTTCCTATTTCTGCTCAGCCAAATTTCCCAAGTTGTTGCAATCCAGATGGCTTTCCACATTTCTTTTCCAATCCCGTGTGGCTTGATATTCATAAACTCGTCCAAGGATTCTGGTTGCTCCTCCACTGTAATTTTGACCCAATTATATATTGCTTTCCATACCTGTCTGGTGGTCACACATGAGTTAAAAAGGTGATCTTCATTTTCAGGATGTTCCTGGCAGAGATAGCAATTTATCTGGATTTCTGGGTGAATGATTCCTCTGTACTGTAAGTTTTCGAGCGTTGGTAACCTCTTCTGAAGCAATTTTCCATACGAATATCTCAATGCTTTTTTGTACCAATGTGCATTTCGCGTTGCATAGCTTCTGTTGTTCTTCTGTTGTCCATGGTAGCTGTCTTTGACATGTTAGCAATAGATAGCATTGTTTTACACTGTATCCCTTATGATCCGTAATTTTTGCTTCCCATGTATCCTCTCTGTGCTCTTGCATTTGTATTTTAGATAGTAGTTCCATCATTTCTGCTAGATTCTGCTCCTCAAGATCTTCCAAGTTCCTTGAGTATTGTGTTGTCTGCAAACTGTAGATGGGATAGTTTCACTGCATCTGTTCCAATTTCCAGGGATTCATACATGCTCAGTCTTATCGCATGTTGTATCATTAGAGACAATCCTTCCGCTACAAGTAGAAATAGGAAAGGTGACATAGGATCACCTTGCCTCAATCCTCTACTAGGTGAGAACTCGGTGGTTGGGCTTCCATTGACCATGACCGAAGTTGTAGCTGATTTCAGACAGCTTACTATCCATTTTCTGAACTTCCCGGGTATTCCTACCTTCTCTGCCATTTGCAGTAAGAATCCCCAATTTACCAAGTTGTATGCTTTCTCAAAGTCGATTTTGAAAATGAAAGCTGCCTTCTTTGTATGCTTCAGTTCAGCTATTGCTTCATTAGTGACAATGATTCCATCCACAATTTGCCTTCTTCCTATGAATGTTGTTTGGGTTGTTGAGATCACTTCGTCCAGCACCTGACTTAATCTTCCTGCTAGGATTTTGGCCAGTATTTTATACATGATTCCCACCAGTGTAATAGGCCTGTAGTCATTTGCTTGTAGTAGAGTATCTTTCTTTGCAAATAACACTATGTGTGCAGCATTTGAGCCTCTTGTTATAGAAGTCCTCCACCATTTTTATAATATCCTTCTCTATGATGGGCAGAAAATGTTTCACAAAGTTGAAGTTTATTCCATCTGGCCCAGGACTTTTATTACCATTGCACATTCTGATTGCATTTTGAATTTCCTCTATATTGAACGGATTACTCAGTAGTTCACTTGCCCTTTGGCAAATTCTGTTTGAGGTGATTCCATCTAATCTTGGTCTATTCACTTTCCTTTCCTTAAATCTGTTTGCAAAGTGATTCTTTAGGCATTCTTTAACCTCCCCCACTTCGGTTATCCATGTCCCTTCTTCCCATATTCCATTTATCTTGGTTCCTGCTCTCCTTCCATTCACTTTTCTATGAAAGTAAGCAGTGATAGAGTCTCCCAGTTTCAACCATGTTTCTCTTGATTTCTGTCTGCAGTTTTCTTCTTCTTGATTCTGCAGAGTCAGGATCTGTTCCTTTACCTCACTTAAGAAACAACTTTGTGGTCTCCATTCCGGCTCACCTTCTGCCACTATTTCCAGTTCATTCCTTAGCTGCCGCAATCGCTCTAGTTTGCTCTTTTCACTGTCTTCTTTTCCCTGATTCCAATTCCTTATGTCATTCCTTAGTCGCTTTATTTTCTCGTTCACCACATAGCTCTGGTTCCCATAGATTCCTTCCTTTTCCCAATTGTCCTTCACCAGCTTATTGTACTCTTCCATTTTTAGCCAACTATCCAATACCCTAGCTGGTTTAGGTCCCCAGTCAACCACTTGTCTTGTTAGCTTGACTGGAATGTGATCCGAGTCTCCTTTGTCTAAACCTGTTTGTGTCCATGAGTCAGTCCCCTTCCAGCCATTTGCTGTTTGGTAAAATTCTGTCTATTCGACTCATGGCTTTAAGTGATGTGAGATGCCATGTATACCTCCTCCTTGTGAGTGGTAGATCACATAGATTCATTTCCTCTACTCGCTAAAACTCATTGTGTTTGTTCCTTTTCTTTCATGTTTGTGTAATATTGCATTGAAATCACCCATGATGACCCATTTCTCTTCCTCTTTTCCTCCATATTTGTCCTTGATAAACTCCCACTGTTCCTTCTTCCCTTCTAATTCAGCTTTCCCATGTATGTCGACTATATTGCATTTTCCCACTTCTCCACTTAGTTGACCAGAAACTCCCAAAACCCCATTACAACTCCACATACTTTCTTTTGTGAATTTTCCTGTGTCCCATATACAAACTAGACCGCCTGCCAACCCGTTTGATCCTGAGTAAATCCAATCCATTTTCTCATTGTACCATAAGCTTTTTGCCAATTGTTCATCTATCCTTTCTCTTTTTGTTTCTTGCATGGCCACGAAATTTATTTTATTCTTCTCCAGAATCTATTTTATTCTTCTTCTCCTCCCTTGTCTTCCCAATTCTCTTACATTATATGTCAGAAGTTGCATCTTGGTGATTCTTTTTGTTCTCCTCCTCTTTCTGTGCTCGGGCTTTGTTTTGATCTTCCTGTTGACAGTCTGCTTTTTCTAATTCCATGATTTCATTCACCGTCTCTGTTTCTCCTTCCTTAAACACCACTCCTATCTCTTTCCCTGCCTGATACACACACCCTCGTGGCTTCCTCTCTCAAATATTTGTTATTTGTGGCCACAGGAAGGTTTCTTTGATTCACTCCTCTGATGTTGTGTTCTGTTCTTTGATTCACTCCTCTGATGTTGTGCTGTCGTGGTTGTTGGCTAGGCTGCACTTGTGTAATTTTCCTTGCAGATTCTGATTTTTCATACCTGGCTGGCTACATTCACTCTGAGCTTATAGCAGCATGACCAACATTTCATCCCGCGACCCAACATTTTTATACTTCGCAAACCCAAAAGGTAGCCCTACACCAGACATCTTCCTTGCTACATTGAAATGTAATAATAACTCACCTTGTTCTTTCAGTAGGTTGTGCATCTCATCAGGTGGAAAACTTGTGACGAAGAACATTGTTTCAGCTTGTTTACCCTCTCTTTCATTCTCAGCTTCTTGCTAACCACATCCTGTTCATCATCCGCCATGTTACTCTTCCGAGATATCGGCCGGGTTTTCTGGTAAGTGGTCCGAGTTGGTTCAGCTATGGTTTCTAGTGGTTTGGGCCGACTTTGCTATAAACAAAACCGTAAAATCTAAGAGTATTTTCATAATGAACCAATTGCAAGGAGATACGACCCGAACTTTAAAACATTTGAAGATTTAAAGTTAGTTAGTAGACCATACTGTACAAATGTATAAGATAATTTCTTTTAAGGTCAGAGGGAGTTCAACAAAAAAAAAAACCAAAAAAAAAAAAAAAGAGGGAGTTCAACTATAACCTTTGCCAAGGTCTACACGGAAAAATATAGCACGGTCTGTTTCTTCTAAAATCATTCCAAAATTGAATGTCTGGCATCTTTACCATTTGGAATTTTCGGTAAACGACCTCTTCAGGCAAGGAAGTGCCAAGATTTTCAAAGAAAAAGAGTGTTCACCAAAATGTTACGCAATATCTTTGGCTATCATCTACTGAAATATAAGCACATAGATCGAACCGAATTTCCCCATTCATCCACTATCGACCATAGATTACCATCAACAAACCTCTCCAATCACCAATGACTTCGATATCATTTGCACGGTAAGTTGTTCTTCCCAGTTTTCCTATCTAAAACATACATAACCCATCAAATCAGTAGATGATCCATGTTGTAACCAATACACGAGATGTGAATAAAAATTTCTAAAGTTGTAACTACAGTTGGTCTATGGAGACCTATGCCTTTCAAAATTACCCGGAAAAAGATCAAAAAATCCTATTGCAGCTATAGAGTAAGCGCGACTTTAAACTAAGTAAGATTGTTAAATGAGACACAATAGGATCAAACAGAATAATTTGGCAACTGAAGCTCGAAATGCAACAGGTTTCAAGATTTGTAAGGAAGTCTTCAAAATATAAATGTGTTGACATGATGTAAGTGTCAACAAAGAGAAAACAGCCCATGTGACTATTAAATGCTCATGAGGCACAATGAATACGTTGGAAAAAATGGACGAAAAGATAAGGAAACGTGGGAAGAAAATGTCACGCGTTTTGTAGTGTTCACACTACTATTTCCACGCGTTTTCTCCCC
>JAOYMZ010002626.1:0-24407 GCA_025802335.1 Pinguicula primuliflora | reverse complement strand
GGGGGGAGTGTTGTGATGGTAGGATGAGAGTCTTGTACTCTTGATGATTTATTTATTGATATGCCGTATTTGATAAATTAAAAATATATCGTTACATCGTGCATCTTGAACATGTGGCCTCGGCCACGGGCAATTGTAGTTCTTAATTTTTATTAGCATCACATTTACGCCAATGAAATCCCAAGTCTGCCCCCGTTTCCCAAAACAAGATAATTAGGAATTAAAGTTTAATCCGGCGTCGCAGACAATGATTTCCCTATGATTCCACATTTCCAAAGAAAAATACGCTGTTCTCCGAGAACTCTGTCGGGCTCTGCGCTGTAGATTCTCCGACTGTTCTTTGACAGTCACCGACGCCACGCCACCTTAGCCCGCCGTAACCAGGAGGTTCCGGAGCCGAGGGATTTGTGTACAGACGGATTCCGGACAATTTTCCTCTGATAAGTGGATGCGCTCTGCTGGCTTGCTCTTACACCAATTATAACTGCTCATCCTCTACCTGTCTGACATTAAAACCCACATCCAGATCCTGCCAAGCTCATATCTTTGACTCCCATTCCGAATGCTTCTTAGTGGTTTTCTATCGTTGAATTGATGCATCTACGGGATTCATCAACGCTGTAATTTGCGTTTTTGGTTTGTGGATGATGGCGGGGCAAAATTCCAATCAGCAACAGTTTGAAGCTTATTTTCTGAGAGCTGATTTGGATCGGGATGGACGGATTAGTAGCAATGAGGCCGTTGCCTTCCTCCAAGGTTCAAATTTGCCCAGACAAGTCCTGGCTCAGGTCCTTCATTCTTATCTCTAAATTATATTAGCTGAGAAATGTTGTCTCACGTAGGAAAAAAAAGAAACACATTCCATGGGCACGAAACTTGTAGGTAGTTATGATGATTTGAACACTTCCATGTAAAGATTTCCAATTAGTCTACTGATATTTGACCGTATCCCTTTATGTTGGGAGAACGTGTATTCACCAGTTTGCGAGTTTTGTTTTCATTCCGAATCATGCCCAAGTTTGTGACAAATCTCATCAGTAACTTTTTTTTAATGTGATATAAGCACTGTGGGTATTTAACATGGGTAACTAAGGAAACTAGTTACCTTGAGGTGACAGGAGGGAAAAAATAATGTGGTGAACTTGAAACTACACAAGGTTGATGGGTGCGGAGTGTCTCAGCATTGGGGGCCTAACTCTGTTATTTCCTCAGAATTGTGATGACAAGTGTGGGTCTGAATTCTGTCAAAGTGTGTATTGCTTCACCCCCATCGAGGAAAGTTCAAACACTAGCAATTAGGGTATTAATAATTTCTAGTTGGATAAAAGCATGCCGTGTAGTAATGTGGTTGTATGCGTATGAAATCTCTTTATAACTGTAAAAAGCTCAGTGAACACTTTTCCAGTTTTCTTCTCCTCATCCATATCCGTTTGCTCTCTATATGCATTTTACTACTTATAGTCGAGGTTTGCCAGTGGATCTCCATAGAGAACAAAATAAATTTATAGGAATGAAAAAAATGACGTTCAAGTAACCTGATTCTTGAACATTTATGGTAGGATGGAAGTGAAACTTATTTATTATGCAAACTACTAAAAGAGAGTGAAATCTGTTGAGCAAAGAGGCCGAGGGAGATTAGTAGATAGGTGAAAAGACACTAATTGTTGTCATCTATTTATAGAACATGTAGCTTCCAGAGTTGTTGACAATCAAATTTCTTTTACTACCTTTTAAAGGGTGGTTGGAGTGGTGACGTAAATTTCTCCACAATGTTATCCCTAGTTAAATTACTATCCAAGAGCTGTAGTGTAAATCAACTATAGGATTTACTTAATGTAAGGAGATTTTATGCCTTCTGTATCCTAGCACCGCTTAGATGCTCGGATTGGTTGTTAGAATTAATATTTAGGGCTGTACTGAGCTGATATATAAGTTTAATGTACTAGATTGAACCTGGAAGCAATTAACAGTGAACAAAGCAGGGTTGACTATATTTAAAATCAACCATGTGAATCTGGATTATGCATTGCTTTGTAATTGAAAAACTTGCTTTTGTAATTTCTTATGCAGATATGGATGTATTCTGATCATAATAAGATTGGTTCCCTGGGCCGTCCTGAATTTTATAATGTCCTTAAACTTGTTACTGTGGCACAAAGTAATCGAGAATTGACTCCAGATATTGTGAAAGCTGCCTTATATGGACCGGCCTCGTCTAAAATCCCTGCTCCTCAGATAAACCTTGTAACCGGAACAGGTCCTCAGTTCAATGCAGCACCAGGTGCATCCCCTGTGCAATTGGGTGGCCCTCCTGTCTCCACACAGGGAATTGGTATAAATACCCTGCATGGTCCTTTAACAGCACAAAGCCAAGTCCCGAGGCCTCCTCTGCCTCCTACAGCTGGTTCTGTATCTCAACCTGCTGTTTCTGCTCAAGTGGTGGGTCTGTCTGTATCTCAGCACCCGAATTCATCGAGCATTATTAATGATGGCACTCGAGCTGGAATTCCTTCTCAAGTTTCCGACAGAAGTGTGATACCTTCTGCATCCCAAGGAGGGTTTTCATCGTCACCTGTTACCCAACCTAAAGCACAAGTTACCGGATTTTTACAATCAGCTTCAACCAAACCGAATGATACGGCTTCATCAATACCCCAGGGTGGAAAGGAGGACCCCAAACTGCTATCGACTAAGGGAAATGGGTTTGTGTTTGGTGATGTGTTTTCAGCTTCACCTTCTGAACCTGAGAAAAGCTCAAACTCACTTGCCATTCCTACCAGCAGTGTGCCTCCCTTATCGACTAGCAATTCGGCTAATCTAGACCAGCCTCGGATTCGGCCAGGTGGTGTTTCTCAACAACCGGCTACTCAAGTTCAGCAATTTCAGTCAAGTGTGAAAGGAAAGCAATATGCTTCAGCACAAAAACCATCCTCAGTTTCGGTTGCATCTGGACAATCTCATGCTCTGTGGCCAAAAATGACTCAGGCTGATGTTCAGAGGTACAGCAAGTCCTTTGTGCAAGTTGACAGAGATCGAGATGGCAAAATAGATGGTGCAGAAGCACGAACCTTATTCTTCAGTTGGGGGTTGCCACGAGGTATCCTTTCTTTAATTTTTCTAATACAATCTTCCCAATTCCTTTACCTGGTAGCAGAAGTTCTCTAGAAACTAGGATGTAGTATATGAGATGATAAATCTACCTTTCAATAATATCTTATTTCCAAGCACTGCACCACTGCACACTGACATGTGAGGGCTCTTGTTTTTCAACTGTTTGTATATTCCAGTCCAATGTTGAAAAGTTTAAAACCCAAAGCAATAAGTAAAATAAGTATTGTAACTGTAAGTTCTGGAATATTATCCATATCGAAGTTAAACCTAGATGGATGCTTCTGGAATAATTTTTTGGTCTGGCTTTTGTTAATCTTGGTTTATTTACCGAGCTTGAATCTCTCATGTCTTAACTTGTGAATTTTAAATTTATAAATTAATTTTTAAAACAATTCAATTTGTATGTTGTATTTCGAGCTCTGTTCGAGAAGTAGGTCGCTTAGACCGCTTAGGCGCCGCCTAAGAGCTAGTATGTTGCCCTCCGCTTTGCCCGAATTACCGCTTAGGCCGCTTGAAAGCCCGCTTAAGTGGGCGACTCGGCCGCTTAGGAGCTGAACGAGCCCTGACCGCCTAGCGCTTTCTCGAACACTGATTTCGAGTAAATTTACAATTTGAATTGATCATAAACAAATGCACAAATTTTTTATTATGCATTAGAAGATTTTGTAATAAAAAGACAATTATGAACATGTTTCAACTATCAAGTTGTTATTACAAGATTGATTTTTTTTTTAGGTAGTTTGATATTAAAACTGGTCAATGAAATAAATTATATTGTTGAATAATGGTTTTGAACATATGAACAAGAAATTAATTTGGAACAAAATGAACCCAGTTTTGTTTATAAAAGATGCAGGTGAGTTAATGTCATGGTTTTGGATTGGAAGATGGTATTTAGGTATATAGAAACTCGTGACAATGGACATGAAGAGAACATTGGTGTGTAAGTGCTTTGGCCATGACTTTGAAGACCTAAACCAATTCCAGGTCGGGCACATATAGATGTGAGCAGGAAGTGGTGCAAATGAGATGAATGACTCCCGAACTCTGGAAGTATCATAATTGCCCAATGACTACAATAAATCGAATGGATTCTAGTTATTTTTACTTCTCTACGCCTATTAAAAATGTGAGGAATAGTGAAGTTTGTGTCAGACATTGTTGATTTGCTTTGTGCAATCTTTTTCCCAATTACTGTTTCATGTCATTGTACAAATATTACCCTCAAAATCTAAGACTTCACTAAGGAATACTATTTGTTGTTAGCCCTGTAAATGGATTCCCGTTCTCGTGATCTCATTATTATTTTACTTGTTTTCTTAGAGGTCTTGAAGCAGATTTGGGACTTATCAGATCAAGACAATGATTCTATGCTTTCATTGAGGGAATTTTGCATTGCCCTTTATTTGATGGAGCGATATAGGGAGGGGCGCACACTTCCTTCTGCACTTCCCGAGTCTGTTATCTTTGACCAGGCATCATTAACTTCCTCCACTCAACCTTCCTATGGCAATCCATCTTGGAGATCTCATCCTGGTACAAAATCCCAACTTACTGTGCTGCATTAATATCTATATTAGCCTACTCGTAATGGTAGCCTTTTTCATCAGGTTCCCAACAGGCCTATGGGACTAAAAATGCACGACCTATCCCTTCAGCTGGTGGGGGAAGGCCACCTCGTCCAGTTCCCGGGCCTCATCTCGATGAACCTATCCAACAGAAAGCTAAAGTACCGGTATTGGAGAAGCACTTTTTGAATCAGCTGAGCTCAGAGGAGCAAGATTCACTTAACAAGAAACTCGAGGAGGCTAAGGATGCTGAGAAAAAGGTTTTTATTATTTGATACATTTATCCATTCACTGTCTTTTACTTCATTAGTAGATCATGGTCGTATGCATGTGTATATCTGAATAACCTTTGTGGTGTTTTAACGATTTTTGTCTTACCACCTGGCACATTATTGGAAACATGTAAAACTCAGTCCCAAGCACATTGCGTGGTCGGATTTTTATGCAAAGTTGGAAAATTGTCTTTCGCAAGAAGGGGATACGAATGACTCATTAATGAGAACTGCTTTAGCAAAATTTCATTAATGGCTCATTCTCGATGTACCCCAAGAAGATAGTTTTTACTTGTGTAGAGAAGCATTTTCTGCTTTTATGGGACAAGTTTGAATCAAACACCAGCAAAGGCATAAATGAAAATTTTCATCTTCTTTCCTTGAGGCATAAACTTTCTTAGATTCTATTTTTTTTTCGTGTGCAGGTTGCCGATCTGGAAAAGGATATATTAGAAGCAAAACAGAAAATTCAATTCTACCATGCCAAGATGCAAGAACTTGTGAGCTTATTGTTAATTTTAGATGTTAATTCAGAAATAACTAAGCAAAGGGGGCACAAGTTATCTGATTCTTGATAATGTGTTCTAGAGATTTATATGCACGTGCTGAAAGAAATGCGACTTACAACTGGCGTATATCTGCTGACATTAATTTCAAAACTTTATCCTTGTTTATTTTGGTTCTTAAAGTAAAAATACTTGTGGTTGTTCGATATTAGTTTCTTGAAAAAGAATTCTGGGATGTTCTGGAGTATATGCGTGCTATCTTTCTAATAAACGATTCTTCCCAGATTCTGTACAAAAGCAGATGCGACAATCGGTTGAATGAGCTATCTGAAAAGGTTGTAGCTGACAGGAGGGAGGTACATAAACTTCAGTATAATGCTTGTACTCATCCAAATATCGATTGCTACTTGTTTGGTCAATTAATTTTATTGTTTTTTAGGCTGATTCCTTAGCAAAGAAATATGAAGAGAAGTACAAGCAGGTTGGAGATGTAGCATCTAAATTAACTATTGAAGAGGCCACATTTCGTGACATTCAGGTGTCTTCCCTTTCTTTCTGTCAATAATGCATTGCTGAAAAATTTTCTTACTTTGTGGATGTCCAATACTTACTTGGTTCTTACGGGTATAGGAGAGAAAAATGGAATTATATCGGGCAGTTGTCAAATTGGAACAAGATAATCCTGATGGTTTTGAGGTATGCCGTATGCAGTACCTCCCTCTAACTTGTAAAGCGTTTAACTTGTTTGGTTTAAAAAGAGTTTATATTTTGTTTCTGTCCTTCAGGATCGAGCTAGTCAAATCCAATCAGATCTTGAGGATCTGGTAAAAGCGTTGAATGAACGTTGCAAAACTTATGGAGTACGTGGAAAGCCAACATCACTCGTCGAGCTTCCATTTGGTACACTTCACTATATTCGTGTCTATATGTTACAATTTTCTCCGGGTTTATATTTTTCTCCGTTATACGTTATCCCATTTTGTTATCATGTAATATAAGAACGGAAGTTTGAATGTTATATATATACCATAAACTTCCTTTGCAGTTCCTCCGTCACTTCTTACTGAACCTTAGGTGTTGTACTTCATGCACATTAGATAGAATCTGCGAGCTACTTTTACTATATGCTATATCAACCAAATCTTCACCAACTCTTTCTGTGTTTCCTGATCAAAGAAGTCAAATAATGAATTTATTGGCAAGTCTATATTGCAAATTGCAAGGCTAATAAGTTCTGTATTGTAAACCAATGGATATATCATCATCATGATGCTATCGGAGAAAGAAGTCCTTGATGTTATTTTAATATACTAATTGATTTTCATATAATGCTTTTCTAATGATAAAACTTCTGTACAGGTTGGCAACCCGGCATTGGAGCAGCAGCAGCTGATTGGGATGATGCATGGGATAAATTTGAAGATGAGGGTACTTTTTTTTTTTGTAAAACTTCGAATATACTAGGGAAATTATTTGCCCATGGATCAACTTCTTATAACTGTTCAGCTTCAAAGATGTTCAACCTCTTGCCTCTTGCATTGTTTATAATTTCAGGATTCTCAAATGTCAAAGAGCTTACCCTAGAAGTGCAAAATGTTATCGCCCCTCCTAGACAGAAAACGGCTTTAAATAGAGAAAAGGTTATCGATGACAGCAGTGCTGTAAAATCAACTTCTGAGCTATCGAGTTCCATGGAGAAGGTTCCTGAGAACGATGGGCAAATTACGCACAGCTCAGAGCAAACTGAAAGGAGCCCACCTGACAGTCCTGCAGAAAGTAATGCTGTTGCTAGCCCATCCAGTGAATTCCGAGATATTCGTAGGGAAAAGGGCATAAATAGTAATGGTTCGCCTCATGCATTTGACACCTACAGGTAATGTGTGATACGGCAAATTTTCATTTTTGCGTGATGCTTTGGCGTGCATTTGCAGTTGAACTTGGATCTTCCAAATAATTTATGAAGTGTTCCCATCAATATGTACATATCGTTGCTGCAATTCTGCCATTTTTTTAGCAAAACAATTCTGCCAAATTGTTAATAGTTAGCTGATTAAATTGTGCAGTGAGTACGGAGCTGAATCTGTACTTTCTGGGGAGAAAGGGTTCGATGAACCACATTGGGGTTCTTTTGATGCCCATTACGACACAGATTCAGCATGGGATTTCAACCCTGTTAGTCCGAAGGTATTGGAAATGCTATATCTTATTTCTTTTTCTGCATTTGCTTCTCTACTTTGTTGTAATATTTTATGAATTTATCTCCACATTGTAAACCAGGAAAATGATTTCCTATTTAGTGGCGATGACTGGGGTCTTAACCCAATTAGAACTGGGTCCAGAAGCCAAGATACAGCCCTTCTAAATCAGGGCCCATTCTTTGATTCTGTCCCGAGCACCCCACTGTACACTTCTGCTAGCACCCCACACAGGGATAACCTTGTTATGAGGAGTAGCCCGTTTGCATTTGCCAATTCCGTCCCAAGCTCACCAATGTACAATTCAACTAGCACATCTCCTAGAAAGGAAGGCCAGTATTCATTCGACAGTTTCTCGAAATTTGATACTTTCAACATGCACGACAGTGGCCCTTTCAGTTCGCGTGAGTCTTTTGCGAGATATGATTCCATGCGGAGCACCAGGGATTCAGATTTTGATCCTGGATACTTTGCATCCATGGAATCCCCATCACTTGCAAGGTTCGACTCCTTTCGCAGCACAGCGGACTCCGATTACAACTTTGGACGCATTCCTACTGGTGAGTCTTTTAGTAGATTTGATTCCATGAGGAGCACCAGGGACTCTGAAATTGGTCATGGTTTCTCATCATCATTCGATGATTCAAATGATCCCTTTGGAGGTGATGCATTCAAGACTTCTCATCACGAAAAACAAGCTCCACGCAGAGAGTCAGACAGTTGGAAGGCCTTTTAGCTTCCCATTTTGTTGCGTTTTCACCATGCAGTCATGGATGGGGCATTTTGGATCTTCCTCAGCCTGTGAACCGGTATTTTTTATTTTTTTTGCTATTGTGTTCTCTGGTGTTGATGTATTATTTTTGGATCTATTTTCTCTTAAAAATTTATGGATTGTTAAATTTGTAACACTATATATCTGATAGCAGATTTACAACAGATTGATGGTCTTCGACTTAAGGTGTTTGCGTTGTGCTTTCATTGTGCATAGAGAGAACGGATAATGTAATCAGACGTTGACGTCAAAGAGAAACTCTCCAGCAGTATTTATGTACATTTATATATGTTTCAAATGAACTTTTTACCATCGAGTAGTAAGAGTTTGGATAAGTTGAACTCGGGGGTGGAGAGAACAAACTAGTGGACTCAAGGGATAACCAATGACTGCCTAAAATATGCCTACTGCTTTCTCGAATATTGAGATTAATACCTTGATCACCAATTAACAAGGGCATAACATCTAGCAGTGGCCCAAGAAGTTAACTCAAATGGTGGTTGAACTCTCCATTTATCTTGGAAAGCCCTCTGGTGGTCATGCTAACTCCAAAACACAAAGGTCATATTTGTTCAATATTTTTCAAGTGTCGAACTTATCATGAGGACAAACATTTCACTTAAATTCACTCCGACGGTCCAGAACAGATTTCGGTAGGATAAGGATAATTTGGCATATGAAAAAAATTCCATATTTGTTGGGTCAACAGTTATGCTTTGGTGAACTGGAGCTAACATTTATTTATGGTGACTCCAAAGATTTACAGGTTCACATATGATATTGATTATCGAGAGAGCTCTTTACCTCTACAACCTACTACTAGCGGCATTTTTTCACACTTGAGGGCAAAAATATTACTCAACAGGGAAGTGAGGTTATTATGACCTCATTAATTGGTGATTAAGATATGAGAAACTCTCTGCCTACAACCTTTAAACCAAATATTAAATCGAAATTGAAGGAAATGACAACACTATCCCTGTCTCGAATGTATTGCTGTGCTTAGTGGAAGAGGCAATTTCGTCATTTACTTAAATTTCGGTTTAAAATTCGGTAGGAATGCAGTACACGTAGCTTTGCTCTTAAGATACTAAATCATAGAAAGCATGCCCGGTTTATCCATAACTCATACTACAAATCACGCACACTACAAGTAATAAAGTTATCATCATTCAAAACAGATTGGAGGCAATCGCATCAGAACCTTAACCTGCCACCAAATCCATCTACAACAAATCCCAAGACCTCAAAAGCATAGTTGTTGACAGTGTTACAAGGCAACCTAATCCTGCTGATAAACCAATTGTTTTCCATCAGCACGGAAACAACCCAAGTCAAGGACGTCCGCAGCCATCTCCGGGGAGTCAGTCGCTCCTCCAAGAATCAAGGATGTCGCGGTCAAGGACATATCCCCACATTCGAGGAATACCACTTTTGAAGTCCCTATTGTATGCTCATAAGGACTGATGTAGTTTGAGCAACAAATAGCCGATTGTAGAACTAGAAAATTATCAATGAAGCATCAAGTTATTTCCTCTTTACAATTCAGTCTTAATTCCTTCTGCACATAGCTTATTTACAATACAGTCACAAGCCTTTCCCCTTCATCTACCTATATCTCCTTAGGCCTTTCACCATTGGTAATATTTAATAATAAGGGAAAGCAGGTGAAACACTAGCATCAAGATATCACCACGCTGGATCTTTGACGCTATCACCACTCGAGCCAAGTCTAACATATTGCCACCCAGCACAAAATCACACATACTAAAGTATACTATCCATCATCTTCTTGTGAATATATGGTAAAGGGTAAAATATCTATATATGTGGCAGCCATAAGATTAAGAAAAAATAAGTCAATGATAATTATTGACACGTAATAACCAAATTCACAAGATTCTAAATTTGACATATCCACACCAAAATGAAAAGAACGACTGTAGTGGATTACTATTGAATGCAATGTGTAAGTTGGTTTACCATTTACAGCTCGGGAAGCGTTCTTTTGAGCTGAGGCGTGTTGATCATCTGGTATTTCAACAAGTCCAACCATTTGTAGATCAGTGTCCAAATGTCTTGTTTGAAATTGCAGGTGGAGAACAGATGACCTGTTGATTCCTCCCCACATTGCAACATTTGCATAGTGTTGATGACGAATTTTGTTGAATGATATTGTTTCTTCTCAGATTCTTGAGTGTTGGAATTCTGTTCTGATGAACCCAAAACAGAGTTGATGATCTTGATCCAATTGCGACATGTCTTTTTGCAGTTTCTAATGCCATTCAGTCAAACGGATGGGTGGTTCTACGGTATCTGCAGTTGAATTCATTTTGAATTTTGCACAAGAAACTCCATCCATTTACTTTCGAACTAGGGAAATGGAACTAAAATACCAAAATAAACACCCAAAAAGGCATAAAAAACTAGTAAATTGAAAGATACTTCTCCATTTGAAGAGCGTCCAAGCAGATCCAAGCATTGTAATCAGTTCGGAACCATGACACCAAGAAGCTAATTTCATGATGGTAGAGATCGAAATTTAGACGGCCAAAACCTGTAAAACTCGGAGCAATCTCATGCTATTCATCATTTCATAGAGCGAATAGAAAAATTCTTCATTGTCATGGGTAAAAAGAAAAATGCAGAACTACGAAAGCACAGATTGAATGTGAAACTGCTGCATGCCATCATCAAATCATTATCAGAAACAAAGTGTTGCACTTAAACAAAACCCAACACATATCTCCAACGAGTGATTCAAGACTGGAGATTTACAAATAAACAAAAAGGAACTGAAGATAAGACTAACTTAAACTTTCCAGCGTTCAAATTTTATGAAGCTTGAGCCAAAGATTCATTTTTCAAACCCGGAAAATTCAGAGCAAACTACGCAAAGTTCTTTTCCCACAAGATGGAGTGTGTTGAGTCCCATCCTCACAGTTCTAAATCAGTATTAACCAAATATGATATGTTAAACTAATCTAGCTCCTTCTGAACTTTAATACCCATGGAATTAGCAGTTCCAATAATGGACTTTGAGATGGACTCAAGAGACATATACTGACAGTAAGGATCGCTCTGCTTGATCTTGGCAATCTCGTAAACGTGCTTGAGGGTGATGGTGGAGGCGGTCACGTGACCTGGCCGGCCGCTGCCGCTCGCAATTCCGGCCGCCTTCTTGAGGTACCACGTGACCGAAGGAGATTTCACGACGAACTCGAAGGTGTTGTCCTTGAACGCCGTAATTGTTACGGCCATGGGAGTTTCAGCCTTGTACTTCTGGGTCCGAGCGTTAAAGTCCTTGCAGAATGCCATTAGATTAAGCCGGTACTGACCCAACGCTGGACCGACCGGAGGTGCCGGCTTGGCAGCACCCGCAGGCACCGTGAGACGGATCGTCGCCGCCACTGGGCGTCGAGTGAGGATCTCTTTCAGCGTCGCCATGTTCGGCGATTGGGCAGAGAGATGGAGAAATTTAGGCAGAATCAAGGGCGGACACAGGGGTGGCAGGCCCGGATCCAGCCCAGGGTTTCTGGGCTCTTTATTAGCCTAATAAAATATTCAAACAAATATTTTAGCTCATATATTTTTCTGACTATTTTTTTTAGTCCAGCCCAAAAAGTGATCTTGGTATTGTCTGCGGGCCCAAAGACCAAATTATATCACACAGTTGGGCCTTTTTGTTGGGCTTACTTCTACGACTCACGAGTGGCATAACTCCTAAATTACAAAACTAAGTATTATCCTTTTAATTTTACTAAGAATTGTTGTGTTGCGACTTGCGAGTAATGTTGTGTTCGAATCACCAATGGGTGAACCTAAGGATCCATTTGGAGCCTAGTGGTTATGGGGTTACAATTGCACTCACAGGTCACGGATTCAAATCCTCTCAATGACATTAGCTATAAAAAAAGGATTTATTTGGAGCCCAAGTGATTAGAAAAATATAATGAGTAATAGTTGTGTGTATGTCACGATCCTGGGAGCGATACCGAGTTCTCAAGCCGATGGATTCCGTATCGTCCTGAACCTGGTGAACTCCGTCTTCCACTTCCTCTGATAACTCAGAAGAGCGGGTCTTCTTCTTGCAAGCTATGGTGACTGATAGAATGTAAATACAGGAAGTAAAACGATGAACACAATGTAAACAAAGAAGTTTTCATTCAAAATGATCCTTTGTTAC
This sequence comes from Pinguicula primuliflora, assembly GCA_025802335.1. Taxonomy (NCBI): domain Eukaryota; kingdom Viridiplantae; phylum Streptophyta; class Magnoliopsida; order Lamiales; family Lentibulariaceae; genus Pinguicula; species Pinguicula primuliflora. Next base: position 11,797 of record JAOYMZ010002626.1, on the reverse strand, counting down.
AAAAGAGAGTACATTTATAAAGCAACGACTCGATCTTAACGGCTAGAAATTGTAACAGCTAGAACATAAACCAGTCAACTGCAGTCTGACTTTCCATAGACCTAACGAGCTCTTCTGGTATAAACGATGAGTTCCTTGATTGCTGGTGTCACTGCTGGATTCATGACATCACCCTCCCCATGAAGGGCCGACATGTCCCCAAGCGAAAACGTCGGATATGTGCGTCGAATGTGAGCTGTATCCTCCCAAGAAGCATCCTTTGGTTGAAGTCCTTGCCAATGGACCAGAAGCTGATGGACACCATCCGGCATGCGAGTATCCAGAATAGAGTGTGGGGTGGGCAGTGGTTGTCCGTCCAAAAGGATTGGCAGCGTTGGGCTTGCTGGGGGATCTCCCCAAAATAGTTTAAGGCGGGATACATGGAAGACATCGTGGATTTTTGCTCCGTCTGGTAGCTTGATGCGATAAGCTACGTCTCCGATCCTAGCAGACACCTGAAAGGGACCATAATAAACAGGCACGAGTTTCTTAGTATGCTTGTTACCTAAGGAGGTCTGGCGGTAGGACTGTAGCTTGAGAAGGACCCAATCTCCGACTGTAAATGAGATGTCCCGGTGGTGCTGATCGTAGTACTGCTTCATCCTATTTGGTGCCTGTAAGAGTCGCTCACAAAAATCAGATAAGAATTCATGACGATCACGAAGGATGAAGTCGACTGCTGCCAACTTGGATAGGCCTGGCGTGTAATCCATCAAGCGTGGGGGAGGGCAACCATATACCACTTCAAAAGGATAGGCTTGTAGTGAGGAGTGGAAGTTGGTATTATAACTGTATTCTGCCCAGGGAAGAAGCTGACACCATTTAGTAGGGTGATCCTCGGTTAAGCAGCGCTGGTATAGCTGGATGGTTTGGTTGACTACCTCTGTTTGCCCATCGGACTGTGGATGATAGGCCGTACTAAAATGGAGATCAATGCCATTTAGGGCAAAGAGTTCCCGCCAGAATGTGCTTGTGAACACCTTGTCCCGGTCGGAGATAATTGTTTCAGGTAACCCATGAAGACGAAATATCTCTTTAAAGAAGATTTTGGCGACAGACGCCGCTGTATATGAGTGAGACATCGGAATGAAATGGGTTATCTTGGAAAACCGATCCACAACAACCAGAAGGACAGTCTTGCCCTGAGAGGATGGGAGGTGCTCGATGAAGTCCATGGTGATTTCACTCCAAGTTATTTGCGGAACCAGAAGGGGTTGGAGAAGCCCAACAGGTTAAAGCTGCTACGTTTTGTTCTTCTGGCATATGAGACACGAAGCAATGATCGGAGTAATCTGAGGCTTCATTTAGCTACAATGGGAACCAAAATAAATCTTTCCCAAATCAGAATTCAAGTTTAATTATTACGGGACTAGAGTACGCATGTCCCGAGAAAACAAACAACACAAGGTTCAATACAACGTCCAATTTAAATGCGACAATGCATAAAGGCCTCCCAAATAATGCCCTGGTGTCTATCACAAGGACTAGTTATCTCCTTCGTTCTCGGGGATACCTGGATCTGCAAATGAAATTGTACAATAGGATCCGTGAGCCAAATTGGCCCAATAGGAAGGTTTTCGCGAACTATTTAAAATACAATACAGCCCGGTTAAAGCCACACAACGGTTCCTATTGTAGCTGCCCGCAAGGGGACTTCGGCTCGAGGCCGTCGACTCACAATTCAAATAATGCCCAACTACAATTTATTCACATAAAGAGGTCACAAGGCTGTTATCATAATACTGATCTGGGACTAATACTCATGTACAGGGACATTAGAATTTGCATTGACCATCTATCGAGACCTACTTCCCCCACTTCCGATTGTGGCACAAATTAACAATTCGGCCCACACGTTCAAGCCTTGCGGCTTGTTGCTACACAGCCCAAATCACAATTCAGGTACAGTACAACATGAAACACACAACATCACAAGTAATAAGCAGGTTATGAACGAAACAGAGCTATGTTCAAGCTAACTTCAGTTACATAAAACAGATTAGGAACCGCCCTGCTTCCTCAGCTGTCTTCCCTTCCCAAACTAGCTTCCGTAGACGGTCCACCGTGTGATCCTCGTCAACAGGAGGACGGTCAGCAATCCTGACAATACAGAATTGGCGATCTCCTCACCGCGACGTCCATCCCCTCCGGTCCTCCTCTCTGGTCAGATTACTTTGCAATACCCCACGTCGATGGGTTGACAAATCCAACCGCCACAGAGTGTTCTGTCTCGATTCCTGATGTCAACCCCTATCAATCCACAAGGATTCAACCATCGACCTGCTAACGAGCTCCCAGGCTCTCCCTGATCTCAGAATCAGTTCTCACACAGCAAGAATATAAGCATCCAGTTCGACTCAACCAAAGTATCAGCGATAACAAGTACCCGACTCATCCCACCAGAACAGATACCAACAGCAAGATTTTCTTTCGTAATTAAAAGCATATGGAAAATTAATACCCCCGTTTGCACCGAAATCCATACTTTCTAGAATACGCAGTATGCAATCTACCCATTACGGCAAGGAACATCTATCTAGAAACTCAACAAGCAAGACTTTAACCCAGCGAGAATTACACACAGATCTGAAACCTTCAGCTTCCAACTACAAGTTACCCCATCTATGGACAGGAGTAAATCAAGACTACGCACATAATCAGAGGCTTCGCAAGTAATGGCAAGTAACTCATATTCTACGATAGCCAAATCGAATTAGGGACACATGAATCAATTCACGAATCTACCGCTACAGCATTATATTGGTTTTCTAGCAGGTTGTCATCCAAAGAGGAAACCAATTCAACCAGAACAGAAGTCGTGGAAGAATTTGCACAGAAACAGCAAGACGCGAACGATCGCAACACGTCCTACCTTTTACTTCTCTTCACACTGTCTCACGAACTCACAGCGGCGCCCTTACTCCCTTATTCGTCACCTGAACATGTAACCCTCAGTAGTTAGGGAGGGATGGTTTTTATACCCGGATACCCCATGTCTCTCCCTGTGCAGTCCATTATACCCCCAAGACGTCCGTACGGTGGTCGACGGAGTCAGGAGGGCGAGCGGTCTGCCCCGATCCGCGTGATTCGGGTCAGCTGACCCGAACAGTTCGCAGCCCGTAAATTTAGAAGCTTGTTGGGCCGAAAACGGAATTTCCTTAGCCCAATCCAACTCATCCATAAAAATTCTGTTTCGAAAGAAATAGAACAATTGCGTAGGAAAATATTCGGTACCTTACAAACCATACCATAATTTATAACACAAGATCAGAGGAGAGCCTCATCATCAGAAAAGCTTATCAAAACGATGTCCTAGGGAAGGCTTGCATAAAAGTAATAGAATGATTACAATACTTATGCACCAAATACAAGTTGAAACTACGGGAATGATTTTCCCATTAAATGCTTGTAGGATCTCTTAAAGAAATCTTCATCATCCACACGAGCTTATTGGTTTGAGGATCAATTTTTTAGGTAGGTAAGTTAGGAGAAATATTCCAGCTCTTCTTCAGTATTCGAGAGCTTCTTACACTCCCGACTAATCTAGGGGGCTTACACCCAACCCAAAGGTTCCTATGAATTAAGCTTGACTAAGCACTTTTACTGGGGCTTGAAATCGGGACCTCTTAATCAAGAGTTCACCAAATTGCCACCAGAAACTTAGTTATTGTTTTGAGGATCAATAATTGCATCATGCTCATCCATGAATATCTTAACAAAGTAATTTGAAGTCTTCCAAATCCGCATTTTATGTTACATCATGAAATTCTTTATTGATGACCATTCCACACATTCAATAACCCTTGTGGTACTCGCAACAAACCCAGACCGCATAGTGTAAGGTCCTCTCTACCCCTCTGAGGCAAACTCCGACATTACAATAATGAGAGCATATTCCTCTTCTATGGTATGTACATATGTATAGCCTGTTATATCCTCAAACCAATATTATCCTCAAAATAATACACTACACATAATTAAAACATATGTATAACATTATAAACAGAATGACATAATGTACACGTGGGGTCGTCGTGTATGAACTCTATGGGAGTAGGAAGATACGAAGGACTTGGATACTCATAGGCCTAGTTTAGTAGACAAGATATAGTGGGATTTTGAAAAATTATCCCACTATATCCTGTGTTTAGTAACCAAGACAGATTAGGAAAAAATTTCCCGATTGCCCCGGAAAAAAAGTGAATTTGGATGGATTAAGTTTCATTTCTAAACCTTTTGGGGGATAATTGGTCTTTTTAGTTGATCCTACACCCCTAAAATCATATCTAATCTTACGTACTAAACTCCGTATATATTTTCTCATCCTACTAAATCTCCTCTCACTATATCCTACTCATCCCTGCTACTAAACAGAATGACATACATTTTTTATAGGTTACCAAAAAAATAATAAACAGAATGACATACGTTTTTTTTTATAGGTACAGAATGACATACATAAAGGCTAAAACGAGAACATTACATAAGAGGATCCTGAATTCTATTCTCAAACCTATACCAAATAAAAGGATCCCTAATTCCAATTAGAACCTCAATTTCAAAATTAGAACCCTAATTCCCATTAGAACCCTGATTCCCATTAGAACCTTAATTTCCAAATTACCATTCGAATCTAGAAGAATTGTAATTAGAATGAAATGAAATCAGACAAACAATGCAAAAGATAAGAAATTCATACGAGATATTATCGAATTAGTGAACTTGTGCAAGGAAAAAGACAAGCTAACACTGGAAGAACGTGTTCTTTGGGAAGAAAAAAATAAGAATAATGCTATTTGTACCTTCACTTTTGACCCTATTCATAAATCTAATGATGTGACAAACATCACAATCACATATTAAAAAATGATTGTGCTTGTGTGTGTGGTTGTAATGCTTGTCACATCATGGGGTTTATGAATATGATCAAAAATGAGGGTACATATAGCATTACTCAAAAAATAAAGGACAAGTTTTGCTTATTTATATCATGACCAGTGTTCGAGAAAGCGCTAGGTGGACTCTGGGCGGCCAGGGCCCGTTCAGCGCCTAAGCAGCCTAGTCGCCCTCCTAAGCGGGTTTTCAAGCGGCCTAAACGGTAATTCGGATAAGGCGGAGGGAAATATACCTACTTCTCGAATAGACATCATGACATATAAATATTATAATTTGGAGGGTATAATTATCCGGGACCAATTTTATACTCACGGACAGAATAATCAGGTGGCAAGGTGCATGATTATTCTATCTATTTCACAGCGCATAATCGGGCAATATTTTTCACATGCCATAAGATTACTCCTGGTCCGAACTACCTTAATCCGTTTGCTAAGTAGGATGGTTGAAACCAACCATAATCCACCGTCAACCATATCACCAAACGGGTTCCAAAACGGTTAGAATTGAGCATATCAACATTTATTAATCACAACATTGAATACTCGAGAATTCTCTTAAATTATATATACTAAATATGTGGCTTTCATCACCATAAACCTTAAGCTTTTATAGGACATGTACAATAGTTACAGCATATCAACACACAAGCATGAAGCTACAATTCTAGTGTATAGTACAAGTGCTGTCAAAGTACTTGTGAAAGCACTCTTCGGTTCTGCAGTATTTGAGCATGACTTTGTGCACTTCAATCAATAGTTTTGGGTACCGACTTCTGAAGTACATATCAAATCCTTCCGGTACCGGTCCGATTATTTCCTGGTAACAACAAAAGATGTAATGACTTCATATCTCCTAAACTTGATGAGAGCAGGAAAACAATAACTCGAGAGAGTTCATTCACACACTACACTAGTAATAGCCAACAGAAATCAAGTGATGGCAGTACATGCGCAACCTGGAAACGTTCGATGTTTCTTACAGAGGTGGAAGAGTCGCCAAAAAAATACCTGAAGAACAGGCAGGAAAGGGTATTGCATTACCTGAATTTCTGCAGGAAGCTCCCTGTAATGATTCAACTTGTTGCGCATGACTCTTAGTAAGTCACGAACACTGTCAAACTTATAACGTCTGTAACGTCCAATATTATTAAGAAGTGAACTTTCCATCTTCTCACTCCACTTTCCACCAAAAGCATCAGGGGCTATACTTTCCAGTGATTTCAAGAGATCAGAATCGGCCTCCCTATCTTCCAATTCCACTCTGTCACTAGTGTCCCGGAGGAATGACAACCGCGCCTCGGCATTCCAAAACAATGGATGGTTAAGAACCTCCAATGCCTTAGGCCTATTAACAGATAGCCCAGAGAATACAGATTAAAAATTGTAACCAAGAAAGGTGAAACTCAATTAGTTTGTGAATCAAAGTCATTATAGTACTACTACTTTGACCAAATGCAATTTTGAGGATCTCCCTTAATAATGGACGTTGAGGTAAGGGAAGTGAGCCTGGGAAATCTATAATATATTCATATCCTCTTCTGCAACTTTTATCACTCATTAGTTACCTAGAGACCAAGAAGTCAAGGAAATAGCAGACGGAAAAAAGCCTTTGGCACGTAGATTTGATCCCTAATGATAAACAATTGGCTTGGTGCATGATCTTATTGAATTTTTCTCCACACGGAAAGAGTTTTATTTGACCTTATTAAATAGTAACAACGATTGCTATTTCAAAAAGATGGTTAAGTATGTAATGCTTTTCTATACCTCATGTCAGCATTGGGACCCAACAATCGCGAGATTACATCCACAGCTTCTGGAAAGTGCTCCACCTGGAAAAGGTCAACCTTACCTTTTGCAATATTGACATCACGTTCAAGATTGTCCCCAAAAGGATGTTTGCCACCGGTAATGCAGAAAAACAAAAGGCAACCAAGACTAAACAGATCAACAGAACGTGTTTGTCGTCCATGTAGAAGCTGTTCAGGTGCTTGCCATCCAGAACTCCCGCAACCTGAAATAAAACTATCAGACAGAAAGAACCCAGAAAATGAATTTTCTTCTGGATAAAGAAAATGCAATATAATTTTCTTCTGGATAAAGAAAATGCAATATAATTTTCTTCTGGATAAAGAAAATGCCAATATACACTCGCTCGACTAAGACAATTTTTATATCATGGTTCACGATACCACACATTTCCTTGTTAATATTTATTTGCTTTCTCTGATATCTTTACTACTACATTGTGATTGACAGAGACAATAATAAATTAATCGAGGACTATACACGAACATGAATAGAAAGAGCCAACTTCCAGGCTAACAAGGATACCTGTTGCATGATTACTGAAAGAAGACATATCTTCAATAAGACGCTTGCTAATGCCCATGTCAGAAAGCTTCGCACAAAGAGACCTATTATCACTTATTATCAATACATTCTGAGGCTTTAGGTCACGGTGAACGATTCCTAGTTCATGAAGGTGCACAACTCCGGAAATAATATCCCTGTACTCCAAGGGCAGAAAACAAAATTGAAATAAGAAAGAAATCGTACAAATCAGTTTCTCTTTATTTTGAAAAATCGAAAATGCTGCATGAAAAAGTTATATAACCTCATCAATTTGAACAACAAAGGTGAAGGACTATTACGTTGGTTCCACAACTCAAAATCCTGCACAAATCCTTGTACAAAGTCTATAGTGTCTGCTACAAATACTGCACCCGCCTTCTTCCCAAGAGATGCATTGACAGAGGACTTCAAGTGCACAAGCTCATTCAAGCTGCAAGCACAACGCTCCAATGCAAGATAAACAAAATCTTGGTCTTGCTCTACTCCATACCATCTTACAATATTTGGATGGTGATCAGATACGATAAGATTTCGGATCTCTTTGAAGGCAATATCATTACAGGCTCTAACCAGGCGCTTCACGGCTACATGACGACCTTCATAAACACCCTCAAGAACAATGGTCCCATTACTACCTATTGCAATCTCCTTATTCGAAACAATTAACTTCCCAATTGTGCGTCCTCCACCATTGAAAGGAGGAGGTTCGCTGAGCCAAAAGTTACTGACAGTCATGTTTTGACCAAATTGAATATCATTTTCTTTATCTTGTCTTCCCCAATTACTTCTGCTCTTTCCAGTTTTACGGGACTTCCTCCTTTTTGTCTGGGTGCTCATCGGATTCATGCCACTGGACTCTGAGGTCAAGTCGAGCTTCATTCTAGAGACTACCCAGTAGTGATAACCATAGCCAACAAGGACTAGTAAAATCGAAAAAAGAAGAATGAATTGGGAAGCTCCATTATGAAGTGCTCCAGAATAATCAACAAAAAGCACTCTCCCGTGAGACCTGTTTTTATCCCCATTAGCTTCATTTGAGTTATCCAAAGGAAGAACATCCTTGATATCAGTGTTTTGGTGCGTGCCAATTAGTTTCCAGCCATTGCTTGCCAAAGTAATAAGCTCAAGAACTTTCCAAACATTTGGTTGTGATGGAAGGGCATCGGCAGTCGGTGCAGGAAGCATCATATCTTGATCAAGAGCCTTTGGTGACTCAGGAGGTAAAGAGAATGCCTCTAACATGTTATGATCACGAAAACGATAGACAAGTGCCCTTGACTGACAAGGGAGGGGCATCTTATAAGGGAGATCAGGTTCAGAAGAATCAATATCAGTGACCTCAGCTCCTATGGAATTGTCAACATCTTGACACAGAAAAGCAGCCCCTATTTCAGCTACCGTCAGATTCCATAAGACTCTATCTGAATTTGGAGAAAATGATGCCAATGTGTAATCTGTCCTTGTGATATAGAGTGGTGGTAGCTTATCTATCTTCATATCAGGACTCGATTGGTACTGCTCCTTGATAGTTGTATTATAAGGAAAATCATTAACACCACTTGGAACTACGGATGGAGGGTCAGTCATACTATATTTGTGGATGACTTTTCCAGATGTTGCATCAACCAAAAATCCTGATGTCTTTCTGAACCCAAGGACAACTCCTCCATCCTCCGTTATTTGAGGGGTTGAAGTTATATACTCTTCAAGGGTTTTCATAAGTTTCTGAAAAAAAAATATAAGTTTCTGAAACATGCAACATATCAAAATAACAAATATTCAAATAATATACAACAGATAAATGTATACGGTAAAAAAACAGATGTTATTAACCATAGTTGTTAAGGAGCCTAGGTGGGCTCCACACGAGTCAGCCAAAATGCCGGCTGTCACCTCCTGTCGCCTAGGCCACCGTCTTGGACGTAGGCAACCCTAGGCGACCACTTCTGCAAATCAGCTCTAGACTGACAAATCAATGTGAAATCCATTGTGAATTCTAGTTTCTCAGTTTTACACTTTCAGTAAGCACCAGTGACCTCTCCAATTTGAAGTAAAGATGTATTAGTTTAGAGACCCTCATCAGGTGAACTCTAGAATTATTTTCTCTTGTTCAGGAATAATTTTTCTCTTTTCACATATGACATATCCATATATGCAAGCAAAGACAATCCCAGCAGACAGCAGAAGAAACGTCCAAAGGAACGGTGGATCCTTGAAACAAGTAAGTGATGCATCTAACTCTTGAGTTGCCTGATAAATGAGAGAGTGGATTGTATATATATCATGATCTGAAGAACGCAGATAGTACAAAGCTATCTCATAATCAAAATGGGATAGAGCAACTATCGACTTGCTCAGCTTGTGTCTAAACAAGTTCCTCTTCAACTTGTGTCTAAACAAGTTCCTCTTCAACTTGTGTCTAAACAAGTTCCTCTTCAACTTGTGTCTAAACTCTAAAACAGTTCTACCTCAGTAAAAATTCAATGTGTCTTCCTCTTGTAATTCTGTAATTCGATGATGCCAATTCCTCTTAGAAGCATCCTTCTGAACAGAAGATAGACATCTCGGAGAATGGCCCGAATGGTGTTTGTCCAAACCCTAAAACAAAGTGTCTGCCCAGGCGACCAGGCAATCTGGTTTGCCTAGGCTTTGCTAGCACCTTAACGACTACGTTAATAACCAAATGGCAACAAAGATAATGATGAGAACAAACTATCTTAGTAAAATAAAAATTTCAGGAAACAATTTTATCACTAGTCCAAGTTAAAATCGATCGATGATTTTTAAAATTCTTTGGGCATAAAACAAAGCGTCTTTATACACTTAACCATTATTTCGCTTATAGCCTATCTAATCATTTTGAAGTTAATTTAAACAGCACAGTTTCATTTATACATGAAACACAAAAGATGGGATAACGAGCCCGATTCTTAGCTCTAGAATATAGAGGACTAGCAGTAAAAAAATATCTGGTTCTTTGTGATACTTTTTTCTTGATATCTGAGCACAATGCTGCTTAATGCCTTATGATACGTATGGTTAATTATACGAAAGACATAATGGGCATTGCCAGCAAAAGAGGCAGAACACTATGGCTATACACTATTCAGATACCAAAGTAGAAAAATAAAATAAAATAATTTTTCGATGCATAAACAAATGAGTACCAATTTGCCAAAGCTGTTGTGTGCATACAGTTCCCAATCATCGCCGCAGTCAATGAAGTAATTAATTTCTATTCCAGATCCATTCTTTCCATCATTAATGGGAGCTTGATATGATGAGTAAATCTGCGATCCAGATGAAAATGACCAGAGCGGTATCATAGAACCAACTTCCAACAAATAAATAGTGCCGTCCAGAGAAGCTACCAGTGCTGTATCAGATCTCCTAATTATTAAAAAAAATTGAGAGAAAAAACATAAGGAATGATAGAGCGACTAAGCAAAGGCAATGATTTAAAAACAGTAAATCATGATATAAAAACAGGATATAAAAACAGGAATGATAGGGCCAGATAGAAAAACAGATCGGAATTGGTGAATTCTAATTTGACATTATCTATAAGCACTTGAAAATTTTTCGACCTCAATCCAAAGAAATTTGGATTAAAAGAAAAACGAAAACTTTTAAAACAGCATTTTTCTGGGTCTGTAGCGCCGTTTATGGATATGCAGAAGCACAATCATCCGAACATTATCTCTAAATAATATTAGTAAGCAAAGGTAATAGAACTCCAGAGCAACTAAAGAACTTACTTCTTAACATCAGACATCAAGAGGCGACGTGCGGGTGAGTGAAATCCCCCGCCATATCTCCTGACATCACCTCGCCCCACCAGAAAATCACGAGAGTAAGAAGCAATCGCACAATACACTAATGAAGTACACAGAAACAGCAGCAACAAGCGACGTTTCATAGTTGACCGGATAAAGCACCACGGAATTCTCGTAGACTCGTAGTATACAACAAATCAACAAATTAACAACTATCAGCAAATTACAGCTGCATAAATTACAACCGAACTTGTGGCTCTTCAAGACCTGGATTGGTTTCCAACATGTCTGGTGTTCTTTGTCTTTTTTCAGTATAGATCTACCTTTTGGGGAGCTTGCTTGCCTAGCGGCCCGAATTCAAGTTTCTTACCCTAGTATTACGCAGGAGATTCTTAAATTTGACGTGAAGAAGTTTGAGACGCGCACAGCTTCTTTTCTTCCTCCGTTGTCCGGCGCATCAGTTCTCCAGCGTCAACCAAGTCAAATTTTTGGGCTACATTCTTAAACATTTATTTAAATTAAATTAAATTAAAATTAAAATATATTTAATTTTAATTTTAATTTTAATTTTAATTTACACTAAATGGTATGGTGCCGAATGGTATGGTGCCGAATGACACCCTACCGTGCCGAATATGCATCTCGGCCGTCAGATTACATAATAAAAATATTGCTATTGGATAATGCTATTTTTCTAAATAATATTACGGCGGCTTCGCCGCCGAAAAA
>JAOYMZ010002615.1:0-24409 GCA_025802335.1 Pinguicula primuliflora | reverse complement strand
GAGATGACCTTTACTCATTCGTAAAGTTACTACTTGATGACCATGTATACTTGCATGCCACTCTAGGATCTCATCAACGGTCCAGATCAAATACTCTTTAAAAAGAGTCACGTGAGGATAGTCTTTTGAATTGGAGAGGTGCTGTTTTCGAGTATTACCAGCTCGCTTCATGGGATCCCAATACAGACTGCTGTGATTGGTATGTCGTTCAATGCGAACCTCCCAATAACTGAATCGTACAGTTCAACCTGTTCCAAGCAAACATCTCCGGCCAGATTTCGACGGCAATCGGCAAACTGCCGTACCTAGAACAATTGGTGTTGAGGCACCTCACTAATCTCACAGGAACCATCCCATCCGCAATTGCGAAGCTCAAGAACCTCACACTACTCCGGCTGAGCTACACGAATCTCACTGGTCCTCTCCCGGCATTCCTCACACATCTCACGAAGCTTGCATTCCTAGATCTGTCGTTCAACAACCTCACTGGAACAATCCTGTCGTCGTACAAATAACTGGTAGGATACTATACTCATGTGACTGTTTTTAAAGAGTATTTGATCTGGACCGTCTATCTAATATTTGACAGTGCAGATCATTTGTCTTGCAACATAACCAGTTGTCCCACAAATAACTAGTAGGCATTAGAAAATTTCTTCCTATTTTGTTATCTTTTAACATAAAACAATTTTGACCGCCGAATTTGAATCTGGATTTGTCCTGGATAGAGTGCATTGGTCCTAGAGATTTTGTGAGTGATAAGAAGGGAGTGTTGTGATATTAGGCAAACCACAACTCTTGGGTGACATCCCCCAAAGAGAAGTTTCTAAACCCAATTTTATCAAACAAGTTCATTTTGATACTTTCAACTTTCAATCAACCAGTGATCCACTTTTCAGAGATTTAAGTAGTTTTCTCCATATTACAACTCTTTACGTGCACTAACCCGCCAAATAGAAAAACAAGTAGCAAATAATATTAACCAAGTAGGCAACTATCATTTGTACAGGAAATTTAGTTCTAAGACGTACTTCAAAGAATACAACTAATATAAAGTAGATGCAGGACACAGTGATAGAAGGGCTTCGTTTGCATCATGTGGGCGCAAATGGACTGATGAGAAAAAATGTCATTAAGAAGAGCAGCAGCCACTGTTCTGGGCAACAGGTTGGCCACGGATCTGAACGGTGGGAGGCCTAGCCGTATTAGATGCCGGCTGGCTTGCCATCCTGCATTTCATGAACACAAGTGAGATGTCCACCAACATACATGAGATTACTGCAGAAAAAAAGAGGAAAGAAACACATGAATGTGAAGAGAAAGGAAACCTGCTCTTGATGTCAGCAGCCATAGCCATGAAAGCCTGCTCAACATTGGTGGCACTCTTAGCGCTTGTTTCCATGAAGGGAATCCCAATCTCATCAGCAAATGCCTTCATCAACGAGAAGAAACGTACTTTTCTCATAGCAAGAACAGTCTATGGAGTAAAAATGCATTTGCAAAAGAGTAAAAAAGTTATTTTTACCTTTGCTGTATCGTATGATACAGCTCTGTTATCAGCAAGGTCACACTTGTTTCCTACGAGTAGCTTATTTACATTATCACTAGCATATCGGTCGATTTCATTCAACCATTGCTTGACATTGTTAAAGCTCTCTTGGTCTGTTACATCATAAACTATCTGCAGGTATTGGCAAGTGAATCAAGGACATAACAACAGCCATTTGATTGTTGAAAAAATCATATAACAAGAAAGAAATGTACAATAATGCCATGTGCTCCACGGTAGTAACTACTGGTTATAGTTCTGAATCGCTCTTGCCCAGCAGTATCCCACTACAAGTTGAAAAATGAAAAATCATAAGTAAGCTACTCATATGCCACAGACTGACAAAAGTTGTAGAGATAAAACGATCCACAAATGAGAAACTATACACCAACTGAAAGTTTTTGAATAACTAAACAATGACAATTACCACAAATCATGATTGAATGATGAATCATAAACTGAAAAACAATACTGCAAGCCAAAAGAACCTTACAATCTGTAACTTGATAGTCTTTCCATCTTGTTCCACAGTCCTAATTTTCTGGAAGAACACAGCAAGCATCAGTACTTTGATGGGCATAAGCATCATAAAAAAAACTAAACACAGAGAGCTATAACTTACAAAGTCAACACCAATTGTACTGATGTAACTATCAATGTATGAATTATCCTGGAAGTAAGGAAAAAGTATCAGCAAAAAATACAGAACACTTCCGCAAAAAGCTAAAACAGCTCATTGTTCAAATTAGTGTCTTACAGCAAATCTCAGGAGAAGGCATGACTTTCCCACACCTGAATCTCCAATTAAAAGAAGTTTGAACAAGTAATCGCTGAAAGATAATCAGATATAAGAACAGTTAGTATGAATAAAATAAAAAAATTAACAAAATTATAGAACATTATATGTTTAAATTTCGTGATGTATCAACGTTTCTGTACACAAGACAAGAGCTCCTCTAGCCTCCAGAAATCAATCAAAAAATTTGGAATCTAAAGTACTAGCATACTGCATTCAATAATTCAGAACAAATGAAGAAATACGGGGTGCTGAATTTTTGTAAAATATTATAAAATATCATTAACATGCATGGGAAAAAACTCAGAAAACAAGTAAAGTAACAAAAAGTTCAACCTTCGTTTGTGAAACTTTCATATGCAATAGTTACCCTTCCCATATAGCAGTAATTTAGGACTGCTCTAAACTACTTGGAACTCACAATTCAACCTATAACTATGTTAAATTCATCACAGAACGATCCCAGAAACATAAATAATTACGAATTTACCAGATCCACATACAAGAAATAGCAATGATGGCCAAAGAAAATATAAGTTCACAAACGAGCAAGGTCGTCGATCTATCATCCCATCAGAATCAAAATCAGCCCCAAAAGTTTAAACAAATGGAAACGTGGATCTATCAGCTTCAAATTCCACAGAACAGAATACAAATCCCACCCCGACCACCCCACCCCACCCCCCAAGGAAACCCTAGAGTGATTCATGCAAAGTTGTGCGCAACTTACTATTCCGTAGTCATGATCGGATTATGTGCTTCAGCGGCGAGAAGCCGTGGAAATATTCTTCTTCGACAGGGCCGACGATCTCTTGCGAATGGAAGGTGAGAATCCGACAAAAACTACATTACATATATGGAGAACGCCGAGAACGGAGGAATGTATAGCAATTTTAGTTAAGCGACCCTATACTTTGCGTAAATTAAAATTCTCGCTGAGATCGCTTTCTCATTGTAGAGATCGCGCTTTCTCATTGTAGAGATGCTACTCAATTGGAATTCAAATTTAAGATTGTTATCACTCACACGCTCTCTTTATTTACACAATTGTTAGCAACTCATTAAAGTCCTGTTTTGGTAAGTTGCTTTTGATTTTAATTGTGCTTATAAATACTTTTTAAAATAAAATGAGTATTTTGCGTAATACAAGTATTAGTGCTTGTACTTTTTTTACAACTTCACTCTTCTTAAAAATAAGTATCTCATGAGATACTTTTTTTCCTATTTAAAAATAAGTACCACATTTTTGTAATAAGATTCAAATATAAATATCTTTATGACTACCTTGTCTAATATAGTTTTAATTAAATAGATAAAGGTTATTTTAGTAATATAATGTTAAGTTTGTTATATATAATTAAAATAAAAATTTAAATGATTATTTTTAAACACTTGCGCAAAATATCACAGATTCTAAAAATAATAAGAAGTACTAGAAGAAATACTAGTACTTCTCCGCAAAACAGGCCTTAAATGAACTTATCCAAAAAAAACTCATTAAATGAGGTGATGGGCCTATGAGGAATTATTTGAAAAAATGTTACATGTACACATGTCGTTTTTGTTAGGGTTGTGAACTAGAGCACCAAGTGTTTGTACTTGTTGGTTTCATGGATACTGGATAATGTATATCATTTTGTTCCTAGAGTTGTATATATTATATGGATCATTTGTGAAATTGTGGAACTCCATATATTAGTATATAAACTCTAGGAACAAAATGATCACATCATCCAGTATACATGAAACCAACAAGCACACACACTTGGTGCTCTAGGTCACAACCCTAATAGTTTCTGATCGGATTGCTATGGTAAAAGATCTGATAAGCCAACGTTTCTGGGTTTGTTGTTGGGTTTCTGGGTTTATTACCGTTTTGGGGTAAAAAATCTGATAAGCCAATGTTTGGATTTACTTCAAGATTAGATTTACATCACCATTCTGGACAGAAAAAACAGCATGCTAGTTCTGTCAAGAACTCCAAATATTAAGCCAAATAGAACCAAAAAATGATCATTTTCATGCTCCTAAACGTGATGATCAGTGTTATTTATGTTAAGAAGACTGGTTTGGCCCATTATTCGGGTCTCGGGCCGCCCGGCCCACATCTCGTGGGTCAGCGGACTTTGAATAAATTGAGCCCACATAGTGGATCTGGTGTGTGTGGGTGCGCGTGCGGGGATTAATTTTGTAGAAATGTGAGTTATCGTCATGAAAACCTTAAGCCTAAGGTGATTTGATTTTAACCCACATTACTATTTGAATCCCATTATTCTTACTTCCACAATCGGTGTGGGATAGATTCAACACTCCCCCTCAAGCTCGACTGGGTCTCTTGTATGCAGGTGTGAGTGTGAGGGTTAAATTGGTAGGAATGTGGATGTCACTATTAAAACCTTAGGCCCAAGGTGATATCCAAAAAAAATCACATTCCTATTTAAACCTCATTATTCTTACTTCCACAATCGGTATGGGACAGTTTCAACAATTTATACCTCAATATTTGACACACTTACTAAACTAGCACTTGTATCAACATTCATAAACACAAATATAAAATAAATAAAAATAACTAATAAAAAACAGAGACCAAACTAAACATAACTGAAGTCTAAACATAACGTGTTGAGTCTTGTAAACTAAGGGGACCGGGCTCAGATTTTTGGGCCGGTGTACAATTTCTAATAAAAAACACTTACCCCAACCCCCCAAAAGCCCAATAACGTGCTTCACACTCTACGAGAAAAGGCAAAGCAATAGATTTAGTTTCATTGCGCTATGCCTCAACATCAGCCATGAGGAAATCGATGTGGAAAAATCAGAAGTCTATGCTGTTACCTCAAACAAGGATACTCCATTTCTAGCTGCCAAAGAAATAACCATACAATTTCCCCTTTTAGAGAAAACAACGGGGCAGCCAAACTGTAAGCTTAATGAATTAAAGAGTAATGTGTATTATGAATTTTCAGGTGCTCAATGTTGCTGTGCGCAATAAGTATTGTGCTCAAAATAGTATTATGTGTACTCTTATCCATCTAAAAGTGGAATAATAATATAGCACACTGCTATTCATGCGGTGCGCAACACCGCTTGTGTGTGAGCTCACACACTCACACACAAGGGGTGTGATTGAGGTGCTGAATAGCGGTGCGCTATATCAACCCTCCTGAAGGTGTGGTAAATAGAAGCTGATGCTCATTTTGTTGTGTGTTGAAGTTATCATGAATGAGGCCAACAGGAGGAAAATAGCTGGCTGGGCAATCACTGTTACGTGTGGTAAATAGAAGCCATTGTTATGTCCTTGACTTTCAGGTTTGCACCTGCCACCCTACTTTGGAGAGGCCGACTCCATGTAATGGTAGGGACCAAAGAAATTGACATTACAGCTGCATTAGAACACTTGAGCATCCCTGTGAAAAATGTCGAAATGTTAGAAAATGAATGACGATCTCAGATTCCCAGTCCCATGAAGGGACTCACAGGTTTTGTCTTTTCCTTCTAGACACTTAATTATCTATACTTGAATTGATTGAATCCATACTAAAAGCTTATCTTTTGTGTCTCATACATAACATGTGTAGGGTGTGTGCTGCGTATGATGACTATGTCTTGGGTGATCAAGAGGGATTCGTCTATGACTTATAACTTGAAACATTATTTCTATACCTTTCATAATAATACAAATTTGATGTATTAGGTGGTCTAGAGGGGGTGCATATATTTGTCAATGGATTATGTCTTGAACATTATCTATGTATATGTTATAATAATGCAAATTTAACATTTTTCTTCCTAACAATCTGTTACGAAATAGGTTGCACCTGTGGTTTACACTAGACGCGGGAAGTAGGCGCCGTGAAATTAAGAGCCGCTCCAGGAAGTCCTCTGCCAAAGCCGCTCCTGATAATTCTCTGCAGAATATCTACTTTTATCTAAGCCTCTAGATAATGATGGGCTAGGACCTTTTGTATGCTTTTGGCTATAAAAGAAAGGAGAAGTGTAAGCTCAAATAATCAATGAAATCTATCATTTCTTAGCAATAACTTGTTTCCTTCCTTAGAGCAAATTAGTTTCACGGATAGCAGCTCTCCCTTGAGCTCACACTTGCTTCTCACGATTGGGCGAAAGAGGAGCCATCCCAGGCCCAAGCAGAGGAACATCACAGCAGAGACCTTCACTTTCGAGACCTTCGCAGAAACAATTCCCGGTGCTCTTCCACAGCTGAGATCCCAAGCTCGCAACAAATTGGTACCGTAGCCAGTCGTGTTACCACACGAACTCGCTATGAGTGACTCCACATCCTAGGAAGGTGATACACTTGTTCTCCGCCTTGAGGCCATTGAGAAAGGCCTTGGAAAAATTCTTCAAATACTGGCCGAACTCCACACCACGTGTTCTCGACCACCTGAGCCATCAACACCCGTCAAAACTTCGCCAGCCGACCCCCCTCCAAATGATCCATCGTCCTCCACTAAAGATCAACCCCCACCCCGACCTAGAGAGGCACCATTTTTCGCTGCATATCACCCAACTTATGGCCACCCCAATTCTTCCAAGCCCCCGTATGCTGCTAATTTCGCTTGGCAACCTCCGTTCTTCACTTATCCTACCCTCTGTTCGAGAAGGAGGTCACCTTGGTCACTTAGGCCCGCCTAGACTGCTTAGGCCCACATAAGCGCTAGTATCTTGCCCTTCGCCATGTCCGAATTACTGCTTAGGTTGCTTAAAAGCCCGCTTATGCAGGTGACTAGTCTGCTTTGGCACTGCGCCTAGCGCTTTCTCAAACACTGATCCTACCCAACCCATTCCCTCACCGCCTGTTTTCTTTCCCTATTCCGGGCATTAGGCATATTCTAATTACCGGCTGGACTTGCGTCAAGATGAGTTCCATGGGCCATCAATTACCCAAGAATCCGGCTTTAACCTCAATCCAACCCATTGGGAATTTCCCGTATTTTCCGGTCAAGACAATGCGGAAAACTGGTTGAGTCGCTGTGAAATATTCTTCAACCACCAGCAGACTCCATCTTTGGAACTGGTTACGACGACCGCTTTCCATCATTTGGGCAAAGCCCGAATCTGGTGGCATAAGCTCAACAAGAATTATCTAGGATTACGATGGGATGACTTCTGTGCTTTCTTCTACTAGCAATATGCTCCCTCGGGTATTTGCGATCCAATTGCCGAACTAGTTGCTCTTCGTCAGCAAGGCTCTGTTCAGGATTTAAATCGAAGCTGGAATGAGCTCTCAGCTGGCATGGTCGTGCTCATTGATCAGACAGAAGTCGCTCTGTACTATAAGGCCCTTCACTCTTCTTTGGCCATTGATTTTCGCTTGCTCCGTCCTCGGAACATTGATGAGGCAATGCACTTTGCCAGGGAACTTGAGGGTAAGCATCCTACTCCTAAGCTGTCTACCACTCCTTCTGGTTCTTCTCGTCGTTCAAGGAATCTCCTCCATCAGCCAACCGCAAGCAGCTCAGTTCGACTGAAATGATTCAGCACCGTACCTAAGGCCTCTATTATCATTGCGACGAAAAATGGGTCAAAGGCCACAATTGTAAGTGCGTGTTTTGTATTGAGCTGGCCAGTGACTCGGATGAGGACACTTATTCCGATCCACCTGAGGATATTGGCATTTCGGTACATGCTATGAGCAGCCACACCGCTAGTGATACCATGAAAGTTGTCGGCCATATCCAGTTCCATGAATTCTTGTTATTCCTTGACTCCGGCAGCATGCATTGCTTCATCAATGCTTCCTTGGCAGCCGCTTGGCACCTTCAGCCAGAAGGCTCTCGTCGTGTTACCGTAACAGTAGCCAATGGCACCCAATTACTCCGCCCGGGCAATGTTCCTCCTACGACCATGGTGCTAGGTACCACCCCCTTCCTCATTACTTATTTCCTCATTCCGTTGAGTGGTTTTGGGATGGTACTAGGCGTGAACTGGCTCTGCAGCTTGGGCCAAATCTCTTGGGACTTCACTGCTCGCAGCATGTCCTTTCTATGGCATGACTCGCCAGTCACCTTATATGGCGTCGCAGCTGGAGACACTCCATCATCCTTGGCCTCTCTGCTTGCGCACGATCCCTTACAGGAGCTCCTATAGGCCTTTCAGCTAGTTTTTCTTCTGCCCGTGGGGTTAGCTATTTGCCATTCTACTAACCACCAGATCACCCTTAAACATGGGGCAGATCCAATCAACTTGAGGCCTTATCATTACCCCCACGACCAGAAGGCCAAGATTGAAAAGCAGTGTGTAGAAATGCTGCTCCAAGGGTGGATCCGCCCAAGTACTTCACCTTTTGGCTTCCCCGTTCTCCTGATTAAAAAGTTGGATGAATCCTGGCATCTATGTGTCGATTATAGGGATGTCAATGCCCTTACTATCTAGGAGAAATTGCCAATACCGGTGGTTGAGGAACCTTGGAAGAACTCGGTGGTGCTCAATTTTACAAAGATAGACCTTCATGATGGATACCATTAGATCCGCATGGCCCCTGACTCGGTTCCTCTTACAGCATTTCACACCCACCATGTCCACTTTGAATATCTTTTGATGCCATTCGGCCTCACCAATGCCCCGACAACCTTACAAGCCTTGATGAACACTATTTTTTGGCCTCACTTACGCCAGTTTATTCGGGATTTCTTTGATGATATTTTGGTTTATAATAGGACTTGGAAAGATCAATTGAAACACCTCCGCATCACTCTGTCAACCCTCCAGTAGCAGCATCTGGTAGCAAAAGCCTCCCGTGGTGTATCTTATTTAGGGCACATCATCTCTGCCCGTGGTGTGGAGGCTGACCCGGCCAAGATCGAGTCCATGATCTCTTAGCAACTTCCAACTGATGTGCGCACATTGCGAGGATTCTTTGGCCTCACCGAATATTACTGTCGTTTCATCCACACTACGGGGTAATTGCTGCTCCTCTTACTAATATGCTGCATAAGCAATCTTTTGTGTGGACAGATGAGGCCCGGGAGGCATTTCAGTCACTTAAAACAGTAATGGCCACCGCCCTAGTTTTGCAGCTCCCTGACTTCTCTAAACCACTCATGATTGAGTGTGATGCGTCCGGCAGCGGCATAGGGGCAGTACTTATGCAAGATCATGGGCGGATCCAGCCCAATGCTTGGGGGGCCTACCGCCCAAGCACCCCAGCCAAAAGAATTTTTTGTTGTATATATGTAGAAATGGGTTAGTTGCAGTTAAAAAAAATTGGGTTGGAGAGAAGATGAAGATGGAGAAGAGGAAGGAAGGTGGAGGAACGAAGAAAGGTGGATAAAAAATAAAAAAAAATGTTTTTTTTATTTGAAAAAGTAAAATGAGATATGATTGAAATGACAGAAGTGAAATGAAAAAGTGGAATCACATAGATTTTTTATTATGCAATTCTATTGTTTATTTATTTTTGTTTTTTACCAATATTAAACAAAAAAAAATAATAAGATGTTCCATTATTATTCCAAGTACTATTTAGGCGCAGCATAAATAAATATAAAACATCTATATCTACAATAGAGCTTATTAAACTACAACATAAGATCCAAAATTCTGATTGAAACGCAGCTTCATTTATTGACGTGGCAGTTTATTGTGCAAGAATTCCATCCGTTCATTTTATTTTTTTTTATGCAGAAATCATGTCCGTCTGTCCCTCTGCACCTACCAAAAAAAAAATTAGTCTCTCTGCTACTATCCTCCCATGTCATACTCTCTCCGCTACCATCCCGTCACCCTCACTCTTTTTATTATATTATATTATATTTAATTTCTCTTTCTTATCCCATTTTAATTTTTGCTTTATCCGTCGAATCTGTCATCGTTTGTCGAAATGGATGTCAGCATAATTATCAGTGGCATCATTCCCTTTTATATAACAAGTGACTTCATATAATTCCAATATAATTTTTTTGGATTATCGTGGCTTAAGCCACGGGTCGTATACTAGTATATATACATATGAGAGAGACTATATGGCCTCCCCAAAATACTTCTTTTTATACCCCCCATGTTAACCATTGAATTCGATTCAATTCAATGGTCTTGATTTCTTTTTTAAAAAACACGTGTGAGCCTTTAAAGTGGTCACGTGACCACTCCTCACAATAAAAAAAAAGACACAAAAAATTGAATTGTATATTAAACTTTCAACCTTAAGAATAGTGTCTCTCAATTGGAGAAATCTCTCTCCACGACGTAGGACAAGAAACCCTTGGAGAAATTGATTTCCTTCTTTTCGAGTAAGTTAAAACGACATCGTAAAACCATTAACCTGATCAAATGATATGCCTCCTTATCTTGTTAAATACTCCTGTTAATCTTTGGCCCCATGTTTTGTGCAGTTTTCCAATCATAAAACCATTAACCTGATCAAATGTCGAAGGCAAAAGTACCTCATCTATTTTCATACAGTTTTACTATCATTTGTGTGATACATAATATACCACTGTCAACATTCAAATATATAGACTCTATGAGGATAAAACTTCTAATTCTGCATGCTTGTATATCTATATAACAGAACCATTCTGTTGGCTGGAGAGTCATGTCCCCATTTCCAATTTGCCTCTGCAGTCTAGATCTAAACCATTCAGCATTTAGAACATGCTTCGTGATATCCTGCCATCAGACTTAATGAGTTCTTCGTCTCTACGCATTAGGGATCTTAATAGGGTCGTATAGAGATATAAGAGTTTTAACCCAAAGACTGTTAGCCTCTTTGACCAATAGAGATAGATTTAAGTGTCTCAAAGATTTGAAGCCCAGCCCTCCTTGTCGTATAAGGAGACATAGAGTTTTCCCCTTGATCCAGGCTACTTTACAAGGACCATTAGACTGCTCATCCCATATAAATCAGCTCATAATGTTGTTCATCCTTTTAATGTTGTTCCTCACATCGAGATGTACTTTTTATCCCAACCATTCGATCTCTTTTTCAGAGTCTCAATCTAAGGATTCCAAGAGCTCACCAACCTAGGATTAATTCCCGCTTGAACTCCTAGATACTTGAATGGGATTGAACCACTGTTGCAGTGCAAGATCTCAGTCTGGCTAGCAATAGAATCCTCTGCTACGTTTATGTACATTAGGCTGCTTTTGTGAAAATTCATCCTTAGTCCAGAGGTTAATTCGAAAATTCTTAGGATCCTTTTAATGACCAGCGTATCCATTAGGGAGCCATTGCCAAAGATGATAGTGTCGTCAGCAAACTATTGATGAGTAATTCTTACCTCATTGCTACCAGCTTTGTAGCCTTCAAGGATTCCTAGTTCCTCAGCTCTATTGATCAGCTCGTGTAGTCCTTCAGCAGCTAGAGCATATAGTAAAGGGGATAAAGCATCAACTTGTCTCAAGCCCTTGTACATTTTGAATTCACCGCATGAACTCCCGTTAGCCAAGATAGACATACAATCTGTTTCCATGCATTCTTTAATCCAATTCATCCATTTTGCACAAAAGCGGCTGGCTTTCATGATTTGCCAAAGATAGGCCCAACTCACACTATCAAAAGCTTTCTAAAAATCCACTTTTAGGATTGAGCAGCTTTTCTTTTTTACCTTAGCTTCGTGCAGAATCTCATTAGTTAACAGGACACTGTCTATGATGAATCTATTATGGATGAAGCCCGTTTGGTGATGGGAAATAATCCTAGGCAGGATTCTGCTCAGCCTTGAAGATAACACTTTCGATAGAAGCTTGTATATAAATCCCACTATAGATATAGGCCTGAAGTCGAAGATCGAGCTAGGAGTATAACATTTTGGGGCTAGGGTAACTATTGTAGCATTCAGTCCTTTAGTAAGTTTACTTGCCTGCCAGAAGTCAGCAAAAAAATCCAAAATGTTAGCTTTGAATAGGGGACTTTTTGAGCTGCCATACTGTTTCATAGCAGTAAGTACTTCCTCCTCTGTGAACTGAGATGCAAGTGTCTCATTTTCCTCAATAGAGACCGCAGTATTGAAATTTCAACCCAATTTTGGCTTAGGCATTGGATCCTCAGTGTAGTGGAGTTTAAAACTCTCATGAATACATTGTTTAACTGCAGAAACCTCAGTAGTCCAATGACCATCAATGAGTAACCCTTTGATGGTGTTGTGCGAACGATTATTCTTGATACATGCATGTAAGAACTTCGTATTCCAATCACCTTCTTTAATCCACTTATTTCTGGATTTTTCAAATAATAGAGAGTCCATCATATGATTTAGACTTT
Organism: Pinguicula primuliflora; assembly: GCA_025802335.1. Classification (NCBI taxonomy): domain Eukaryota; kingdom Viridiplantae; phylum Streptophyta; class Magnoliopsida; order Lamiales; family Lentibulariaceae; genus Pinguicula; species Pinguicula primuliflora. The sequence goes on along the minus strand of JAOYMZ010002615.1, from coordinate 11,839 downwards.
TCAGTTCTACCTCAGCCGCTCTTCTTTTGGAAGCATCTTCATCACTCAAGGGAGCAATCTCCATTTTCAAGTCTAGAGTATTTATCTAAGTTTGTGCTTTCTTAGTTTGGAGAGAGAGGTCCCCAAACACCTCTTTATTCCATGTCCTTAACTTCTCCTTTAGCTGCTTAAATCTTTGAAGGAGAACAAAACCTTTAGTACCATTCACATTAGTCCGTGACCAAGCTTCCTTGACAAAAGCTTCAAAATCTATATGCTGGAACCAAGCATCCAAAACTTTGAAAGGTTTTGGCCCCCAGTTTTGTAGGTCATTTAACAGTATCAGAGGGCAATGATCAGAAGAGTTTCTGTCTATAGCCAACTGAGTTACTTGAGGGCATAGGGTTAGCCAATGATCAGATACTAGGAAGCGATCGATTCTACTTTCACTCTACCGACTAGGATGATAATATGTGTAGGATCTGGACTGGAGAGGGAGATCTACCAGGGCAGTATCCCCAATGAATTGATTGAACTCATTCATCTCAGTTAACAGGGGCTGAGATACTCCTTGTCTTTCATCCATACTTCTTACTGCATTAAAGTCCCCACTTATGATCATAAGAAAAAGAAGGACAAAGTCCTCCCGTGGAGTTGGGATTTCCCAAATCACGTAAAAACCTCTTATTCATATTTTCATATACTCATTCAAACATGGTATCAGAACAAGTTTGAAGACCTAGCTCCTCATCTACCCGGTATACAACCGATTCAAATCATAGAGAAAGACAAAACCGGAGCAATCATGATCCCCCAAATCGAAGTTTAAATGTATCTATCACAATAATTCACTCAATTCATAGAATCTCAGACCGAAGACAAGTCATCCAAAGATGATCGAGATGCCAGAGTCATCATCGATGCGAAGTTAGATACTACCAATTATGTTCTTTGGACACGTATGATGGAATTAGCCATAATTGGCAAGGATCATTTGGAGTTCAACACCGTCGAAGCCAGGGAACCAGCCAAAGAGGATCCCGATTATAAGGAATGGCTGAAGAAGGATACGCAGGTTTTCCAATGGATTACTAAGTCTATTGATAAATGCAAGGTGAACTAGTTCATATATTACCCAAATTCGTGTAAATTGTGGAAGATTCTCGAGCGGATGTTCAATTCCGACGAAGACAGTCTGCAAATCTTTGATTTGGTGACGAAAGTAGACCGAATTGTGCGGGAATTGCTGTAGTTAGAGGAGTGTTACTCCATGTGCAATTCCCTTTGGATGGAGATCGACCGTAGACAGCGAATCCAATGAAGTGTATGGAGGATATGACCAAGTACAACCAGATCCAGGGAGAGCATAGATTATTCAGGTTCCTAGCAGGGCTCCACCAGAATTTTGAAGCAATTACAAAGGGAGATTCTCAAAGAATCACCTTTGCCCTCAGTTGATGTTGCGAACGCAACACTTCGACGGGAAACCGCACACACCCAAATTTGGTAATTGATTGGCACGGCCTCCGACGGATCGACAACATCATTGGGCAAAATCAGGATAGGATTAGCCACCTACAGGTTAGCCCTAGAAAAAACCCAAGACCCAAAATTGGTCGGAAATCTACCAAATTCAGGGGATAATCGATCAAAAACGGCGAACTATACCGGCGAATCATCATATCGACGACCATTTTGTGGTTATTGTCAGATTGTGGATCACTGGAGGCAGACATGATGAAAATTGAGAAATTACCAGGTGGGAAATCGCTGCGGACGAAGAGGTCATCGGACTAGTTATGGCAAAAGATGCTGCCAGACTGCTCTTACAGACAACGGCCACACCATTCCAGAAGAAAATCCGGTCGATGAGATCGCAAACACGAACCTAGGGCATGGCAGAAATCAACAAGAGAATGGGATCCGAATTGAACAAGTTGAGACCCATCTGCGTGAATCTCTAACAATACTTGATGCATGCAGAACTTGATGCACTTGAACGTAACAATACTTGGACTTTTATGGACCTTCCCCTTGGTAAGACGTCTATTGGGTACAAATGGGTTTTCAAAATCAAACGGAATACGAATGGTACCATTGAGCGTTATAAGGCTCGATTGGTTGCAAAGGGTTACAACCGGATAGTTGGTTTGCATTATAATAAAAGCTTCAACCCTGTTGCTAAACATACCACAGTTAGGTTACTCTTAACTGTGGTTGTAGCTCAAAACTGGCATGTTTTTCAAATTGATGTAAACAATGTGTTTCTCCACGGCCTCCTTGATGAAGAATTCTTTATGGATCTACCCCAAGGTTATGAAACAGCAACTACTGGAAAAGTTTGTCGCTTACACAAGTCTATATATGGCTTAAAGCAATCTAGTCGACAATGGAATGAGACTTCCACACAGAGTTTGATCACTTTTGGCTTCGTTCAATCTGCCTCAGATCACTGTCTATTTTGTTGCATCGGCCATACTCCTTCACTACCCTCCCCGTTTATGTGGATGACGTTTTGGTTAATGGGAATTCACTCACTAAGGCAGAGGTCATTAAAATCTTTTTGGATCAGCAGTTGAGCATAAAAGACCTCGGATTTGCATCTTATTACTTGGGACTCGAACTGTTTCCTGCCCCTGGTGGCCTTTATGTCACACAAAGAAAATACATTGAAGACATTCATGTTGATTGTGGCTTGGATGATGCAAAATCAATGACCACTCCTCTGCCCCTGGGTCTCAAACTCACTACAGATGATTCTACATAATTATACCCAGATGCCACAGCTTATCGTAGCCTTGTTGGCCGGCTCTTGTACTTAAATTTTACTCGCCCAAACATCAGTTATGTTGTACAGCAACTGAGTTAGTTTTTACAATCACCTCGTGTCTCTCATTGGTAGAATGCCCTTCATGTTTCCAGATATCTCAAGGGGTGTAGCTCTCTTGGCCTCTTCTTCCCTGAGAAAAATGACATTGTTTTGACAGCATTTTATGATTCTGATTGGGGCTCTTGTCCTAATTCCAGACGTTCCTTCACAGGTTATCTCGTGCAGCTCAGTTCTGCTAGTGTCTTATGGAAGACAAAGAAACAAAGTGTCGTTTTCCAGTCCTCAGCCAAAGCTGAGTACCGCAGTATTGCAACTGCTGTATGTGAACTGCAGGGGATCACATATGTCCTACAAAATCTACAGGTTTCCCCTCGTCTGCCTATTCTTCTTTATTGTGATAACAAGGGAGTTGTATCTCTTGTGGGGAATCAATTGTTTCATGAACGTACGAAGCACATTGAGTTGGATTGTCATCTCGTTCGTGATTTGTACAAAAGAGGCTTTGTTCATCCAGTATACCTTCCCTCAGCTCATCAGACTGCATATATTCTTACCAAATCTCTACCTCTCCCTGCATTCTCAAGACTCTTGGACAAGATGGGATTAGGCCTTACACCCCTCGCTCCATCTTGTGGGGGAGTGTTAAGCATATGGGCCAGAAGTCCAACATACATTAAACCCAGATTAGCTAAAATAGTTTGCATATAGAAGTATTGATTAAATGTACAGCATAGCCCATGAGAGATTAAATCATGTATAAATACTACACGTGTTGTACATCGTAGGGTTGCGGCCCAAATGAAAGATCTGCTTCTTTCCAACAAAACTCCTTCATGCTTTCTTCCCATTTATGACAATTGAGCTAGATTCACTCCTCATTTGCAGTAACTGCCTGCTGAAAGTTCATTTCCGTCCTAATTTTCACAATCTCCCAACATACCTTGTTTTCGTGTTCAAATTTTCTAACTGGGAGATATAAACAGACTGGTGTGTACCTAAATCATTAAATCAAGATCTACAAATAACCAATGCACATCAATTTTGTTCCATACATTAGATTTCACGTAATTCGATCATTTGAAGTGGATTTACTATGGTCAATTTAATTTATTGATGCTTTACAAAAAAGTCTTACTTGTACATGAAAGTTAATATTCCAAGATTACGGGAAAGTAAAAATCTGGATTAAACTCATTGTCATTTTTTCCTAAACAGGCCTTGACTTCATTAAATCTAATAACATTTTGAAATCTACCATCATATAATACAGCATTAACACAATTTCTAAATCAGACACCATGTCACCTATAAATATCACAACAGAAAAAATATATTACAAAATATTTTTTACCCCAAAGAAAAACATCCATGACCAACCCCAACTCCTTCTACAAAAAGACCTATCTCTACAGCTTTTTCCCTAACAAGTTGGAGGAGGAGGAGTTTCGTAGAAGTTCTCATTTCCAATGTCACCGCACGTTGGTCGAAATACGAGACATATATCCAGTCCTGATCAATCCCTACAACGGCCCGTGGCAAATCCAGAAGCTATTAACTATGTACGAGATTGCCACAAACATGATTATGTTGTCATTTGCGGATACGTTCAATCATATTCTGCGTTACTGGGACTTGTTCATGGCGAGTAATGTGACTGTTTATTACCGCAAGGTGCCTGTGATTGTGTGGGACGTGACTGATGAAAGGAGTCCAAAGAGATATGAAGGAGATGATGTTTTCTTTCAAATGAATCCAAATCGTGAGCATGGGATTCTGTCATGCACGCAGGTCATGAGGGATAGGAAGCTTAAGGTGAATGATTGTATTGGAATCTATTGGCACGCAAGAGACAAAGTTTTTGTTATAAAGTTGCTATGTAGTATGACTTCCATATAGAGAGAGACGCAAAGAGGATTTTCTGTTGATATTAATTTGTTCTTACATGTTCTTCAACCTTATATGTCTTAAAAAAAATATCTAAAGCCAATATTCAGAATGAACATAAGACAAATTAGCAGAGATCGCACATGTATTTTCATATCAACATTGTTATAAAATGAATCCAGACATCCGTATCAATATCCAATTAAAGAAATCATTGTAGTATTTTAGGCTATTCCACACGGCCTCGCTTGCTCCACGATCGTCGGAAGCACGGCTATTGTTTTGGTTTTTTAGCCTCCACCAAATTGTTTTTGGTTAAGCAATGGTTGTGTTGAATAGGGCGAAAAATCCCAAAAATAATTACAGAATTAACAATAAGTTTGATGACTACCCAAGAAAAAAAAACATAGGTCATGTTTTGCACAAGGGTTCTACTACTTATTTTACTATTTAGGTCATGTTTTGCGCAAAGGTTCTCATGCTTCTTCTTATACTTCTTCCACTACTTCTTATACTTGTTCTTATTTTTAGAATGTGTGGTGGTTTGTGCAAGTTCTTAAAAAATATTTATTTAAAGTTCAATTTTAATTATATAATATAAAACTAATAATATATTACCAAAATAACCTTTATTAACAAATTAATGATAATAATAAGGGTAATTTTGTCCTTTATATTGTTTACGAGTTTGGTATACTTTCAAAATTGTAATTCTAATTTTTAGAAGGAAAAAGCATATAATGACATGCTTATTTTTTAGAAAATAAATATTCTAAAAATAAGAACAAGTAATAATATTTGTACTGCACAAAACACTCATTTAAAAAAACATTCTTATAAGCTAATTATAATTTTTAGAAGTTTGCGCAAAATATGGCTTTATTATACTATTACTTCTTCTACTTTTTATTTTTATTTTTAGAAGCGTTTGTGTTTTGCGTAAATACTTTAAAAATAATGATTTAAAATTTTAATATAACAAACTTAGGATAGATTACATAAATAATCTTTATTTAACCATTTACATTCAATTTTATTTTATCATCACCTACAACATATGATGACAAAAACAAAAAAAACAAGAAGAATGCACGCAGGGAGAGAATGATAGCTTTTAATGCTGTGCATGAGCCGTGAGCCGTTGGATCTTACAAAAGAAAATGGAGATGATTTTTTTTGATAATTAATTTTTTTGTATTTTTATTTATAATTGGAAAAAGTGTACAACTTTACAAATTTTGTACTCCGGTTTTGAAAACCCGGTTCCACATTTCTCGCCCAAATTTTCCTTTCGCGGCTTTTCTTCTTGTTCTGCCATTGTAGTCGAGCTTCACAGTATTGATCTTGTGTTCGGCTTTGTTATCCAGCTTTGCAGTCTTTCACTTCTCTCCTCGTCCGGCAGCGATTGATTCTTATGCCACAACCAGGTGATTTCCTTGATCTTCAAAGCAATTTGCTCAGTTGCCGGTTCGATTCCTTCAAAAAATCTCAGATTCCTTGATTTCCATATTTCCCACGCAGTTGCAATCCAGAACGTCTTCCAGGTTACTTCAGTCCAATCTGGCAGTTTTTTCTTGAGAAAATCTTCCATCGATGGCACCACAGATTCAACTTTGAGGTTGAGCCACTGGTTGATCATTCTCCAAGGGCCATTTCCTATATCTGTGATGCCATCTACTAAACCAGCATTGCATGATTCAATAAGAAATTTTCTAGATTGAGGGATAGTTATGACTTCCCTGTTCAAAGCAGCTAATTCTGCTTACAGTGCTGAGGGAACAAGGCTGAGATTGTGGTGTGAATGACAGACCCTGAGACATCTCTAGTGATTGCTGCTCCCCTATAAAATTTCGTTGCTGTACCTTTGTGGCTGGAGTAGTTGATTTTCATCCAGCCAGGTTCAGGGGGATACCACATTACATTGGGAGAAATCTTTGGAGATCCAGATGGGATATTTATGGTCATCCTCTGTAAATATCTTTTTTCAGCCAGGTTAGAGGAGTGAGCATAGACTGCAAAATTAATTACTTCCCTCATTTGAAGAGTAGCCGCAAGATTAATGCTTTGTGCTGTGAAATCTACTCCTTCAAAAGGAGTCCGAAGAAAGGAGTCCGAAGAAATCTACTCCTTCAAAAGGCTGAAATTAATTACGTTCGACCAACAATGTGCCGGTTTTGGGCCGTAAGGTGTCCGTGGTTCTGTGGGATGTCACCGACGAAAGAGTCCGAAGAAATATGAAGGAAATGATGTTTTCTTTCAAATGACACCCAATCGAGAGCATGGGATCTTGTCATGCACATAAGTCATGAAGAATATGAAGCTGAAGGTGAACGATTATATTGGACTCTATTGGGATTCAAGAGATTCCAGTTTTCATTTCAAGTTGTTAATCACGAGTGCAATATACAGAGAAGTATTCGTTTTTAGCAAATAGGCCAATTTAATCAATTTGGTTTCATTTTTTAATTTTTTCAATTGTTTATTTTAGTTTGTAAATATCATTAATTTGGTAATGACTTTTTTTTTGAGTTAAAACCGATCCGTTGATTTTGGACGGGGTTACGCATTGATGAAAAATTAGCTACTAATGAGCCGTAATGTTCGTACAAAAATCTAACCTAGCATTCGTGATAAAAATTGAATACAATTTGGTAATGACTTTATTTCAAATTCGGGAAAAAATATGAGACCCCGATAATATATAGAAAATGATGTATCGCAAAAATAATTCATACAAAAATGCAAGAAATTACGTGGAGTGTGCGTTGTAGGGAAATCTGGCGAGGTAAATAAACTCAACGCTCTACTGTAATAGCCTGCAAACTACTGTAGGGAGATAAGTCACATTCGGTAAGTCATATGTGACAGACCTATGTCGCTAACGGAATTTGAACTCATGAGTTTTGAGTGTAATTGTCACTAAAATTTATAAAATAGTGGTTGAACTATATCTAAAATATTTTTATAAAGTTACATTTCTCATCTCCGACCTTTCTTATCATTACATTATCTTCATTCAAAATAAAAGCTCCAGGTGCTTGTATCATTACATTATCTTCATTCAGAAGTCTGGCAACGCTATGCAAACAGATTGTCGTACATATTGCCACAAACAGATTCAATGATAAATCAGATTGTCAGATGGAATTCCAGAAAGGGAGGGAAAACCATGAAGATCATCAACAAGATATTACCTATCTTCATTTGTTGGGAATTATGGAGAAGACAGTGTCGAGCAAAGTTTGAAGAACAGAATTCATCAACAGCAGAACTCATTATCCACATTAATAATCTTCTGGAACTCACATTGTCCATTTTTAAAGTGCAAGAGCCAGAAGAGAGAAAAGATCACATGCTGATGGAAAACTTAGGTCTGCACCTTGCTCCAACACAAGCCCAAGCATACAAAAGAATATGGCGACCACCAGAAGCCCACAACTTCAAGCTGAACATAGAAACTGCATGCACAAAACAATCCCATACACGAGGTGGAGGCAGTGTACTTAGAGGAATGGATGGTAATATTATAAAAGCTACCAGCTGTTTGCAGCAGAAGTTGAGGTATACTCCAAAACTATACATGATTACCTTGGTTTCTTTGATCAACAGGTCACAATTGAAATAACAAGTAGCATCACTGGTTATCTGTTGCACCCAAACACTTGTGACTGGAGAATTAAAGACGAATTGGAAAGAATCAGGGACTACATTCTGGACTACTCAAATTTAAGGATTCGAAGGTGCTTCAAATCTGAAAACAAAGTTGCTCTGGAACTAGCTAAGTGGGGAGCAAGGTACGGGAACTTCACGTTTACAAGTACATCACTTCCAGAATCCATTTGTGCAGCAACTCTCCTAGATTTAGGAAATCATGGGTAGGCACACACTGTTAAACTTTGTAAAAGAGGCAAATTGGGTGTCGTACTCTTTTTCCTCTCCCGGATTTCCCTCTTACCCCAGAGGTTTGCGGGTTGAGGTTTTGAGGAGGCAGGACAACTTACCCTCTTCACTTAGTAAAGCTTCGGACGGGTAGGAGGTACCCTTGTTAGTTCGAACTTATAAGTGAAGACACGAATATTTAGATATGTAAAGAACAAAATACACAAGAATTTACGTGGTTCGGCATAGCCTACATCCACGGGCAAAAGGACCAGCTTCTTCTTTTTATTGTACTCTTTTTCACATTTTACAACATTTCATCAGTGCCTCATGTATAGGAGATGACCACACCCAATTAAGGTAAATCCCGAGATTAAGGAAATCCCTTAATCTCGGGAATCATGGGGAAGATTTGGAGTAAGTCAAATCTTCCCCAATATATTTCTTTCTAACACTCCCCCTCAAGTTGAGTATTGGGGTGTCCAATACCCAACTTGTACATCACATCATGGAACACACGTCCTGCTACTGCTTCGTTAAGAACATCAGCTAGATGGTCCTCCGACTTCACATATGGAAGAGATATAATCCCACTCTCAAGTTTCTCCTTAATAATGTGCTTGTCAATCTCTATGTGCTTCGTTCTTTCATGTTGTACAGGATTTTCCAATATATGTATCACCGCCTTATTATCACATCTAAGTGGACACGGTCACTCTGACCCAAGTCCCAACTCACTCATAAGTCCCTTCAGCCACAAAATCTCCATTATCCTTCGAGAAATTCCTCGAAACTCTGCCTTAGCACTCGATAGAGCCACAACCTTATGTTTCTTACTCCTCTACGCCACCAAGTTTCCTCCAATAAACACGAAATACCCTGGCATTGACTTCCTGTCTACCGGATTTTTGGCCCAATCTACATCAGTGTAAGCCTCCGTATCCAAGTGACCGTAGTTTCGAAATATAACTCCCGTATCTGGAGATCCCTTCAAGTACCTCACAATCCTCAAGACCGCCTTCATGTGGTCCTTTAGCGATCGGTGCATAAATTGACTTACTACTCCGACGGCGTAAGCGATATCCAGCCTAGTGTGGGATAGATATATCAGCTTCCCAACTAGGTGCTGAAATTGCTCTCTGTCTGCTTCCAGGGCGCCTTCTACTATTTTTAACCCATGATTGGGTATCATCGGGGTATCAACTGGTTTACTTTCAAGCATCCCAGTTTCTACCAGTAGATCCAACACATACTTCCTTTGTGAGATGTGAATTCCGAACTTAGATCTCATAACCTCAATACCCAAGAAGTATTTCAGGATCCCAAGATCCTTCATTTCGAATTCCATGAACAAGTGCCTTTTGAGCACAGCAATCTCTGTCTTGTTGTCCCCTGAGATAATCATATCATCAACATATAATAATAAGCAGGTTAAGTGTCCATCCTTTCTCTATGTAAAGAGAGTATGATCTGAGTTACTCTATGTATACCCATACTTCTTCATAGCCACCGTAAACCTTCCAAACCAAGCCCCGACGATTGTTTTAATCCATACAGAGCCTTCTTAAGCTTGCACACTTCTCCTGGACTGAATTCTTTGGAAAAACCCGGAGGTACATCCATATAACACTTCTTCTTCTAAGTTCCCATGAAGGAATGCATTCTTCACATCAAACTGATATAGTGGCCAACCAAGATTCGCAGCAACGGTGAGTAAGACCCAGATAGTATCAATCTTTCTCACCGGAGAGAAGGTTTTAGAATAGTCCACCCCATATGTCTGGGTGTAATTCTTGGCCACCAGTCTTGCTTTAAACCTCTCAACAGACCCATCTGACTTTCTTTTGATAGTGTATACCCATTTGCATCCAACAGGGTGTTTATCGGAAGGCAGTCGTACTTTGTCCCAAGTCTGATTATCCTTCAGAGCTCTCATCTCCATATCCATTGTCTCTCGCCACTCAGGTCTCGAAATTGCCTTATTCACACTCCTCGGAACGTCCTCCTGGTATAATGAAGTGACAAATGCTTTCGCCGACTCAGACTTTCTCCCCCTGAAAAGGTTAGCCACAGGATACTGCTGTGCTCTAGGAATATGATCGGGTGAGAATCGCTTTGCTACAATCTCCCGAGTGCTCCGAGGGGGTAGGACCCATCGTGTATGAAGTGGATCTGCCGCCTCATTTGCTGCCATAGTATCATCACCACTCTGCATAGGAGAGACAAGAGGCATATCTATAGAAATAAGTGTTCTAGAATCAGTAGTAGGAATTCGTACCGCAATATTCGGCAAAGTTGGATCGGTGGGTGTGGGCATAGGCTATACACTCGGTGCTGGAACATGCAACGGTGCATAACTAATCCAGGCTAAGGGGTCAGTCTCAAGACGCTCCCCTGTTCCCTAAACTGGATCGACTGATAGTAGAATTCCGTTTCCACAAAATCACAATGTATAGTTGTATGCACCTGCTTAGAAATCAGGTCGTAGCAGCGGTATCCTTTCTGATTTACCTCATATCCGACAAAGACACATTTTGTTGCACATGCATCAAACTTCGTACGCTGAGACTTGGGCACATGGACAAACACTGAAACATCCAAACACACGAGGAGGAATAGTGAGATAAGGTGGTACCCTTAGGTGTGATGTCAGGGCCTGGAGGGGAGTCTTCAACTTTAATGCCTTGGTTGGCAGACGATTCACCAAATAGGTTGCAGTGACAACCGCTTCGGGCCAAAAATTAGTAGGAACATGAGATTCGACCATGAGTGCCCGCGTAATCTCTAACAATACTCTATTCTTTCGTTCTGCCACTTCATTTTGTTCTAGCATGTATGGACACGTCGTTTGGTGCACCAGGCCATACTCCAAAAAAAAACTGTCATATAAGAATTCACAAACTCCCCCCCATTGTCAGTACGAAGAAACTTCATAACCTCACCAAATTGGGTTCGAATCATATTAAAAAATTGAATAAACTTGCTCGGCACATCAGACTTGTTTTTCAAGAAATACACCCAACACATTCGAGTACATTCATCAATAAATAATAGAAAATATCTCAAACAGTTTCCACCAATAACCGGGGCAGGTCCCCAAACATCAGAGTGAACAAGTTCAAATGGGACTGCAGATCAAGTCATACTAATAGGAAATGAACTACAATGGGTCTTCGCACGAGCAACTGAATAGGAAAACATGATAAATTAGGAAGCAATGCTTTAAGATACCCATCAGACGGGTGACCTAATCGACGATGCCATAAC
>JAOYMZ010002605.1:0-24412 GCA_025802335.1 Pinguicula primuliflora | reverse complement strand
GAGTCCGTTAACGGCTGAGATTCGTCCCGACATATCCTCCATACCGACCCCAGCCATTGACCGAGTCGAATCCAAGAATCAAGATTCGAAAACTAAACAAACATGAAACACCCGTGCTGATGTCTTCATCCTGAGAATTAGGAACACGTGAACAATATGCAACCGACCGTATATAACCACTAAAAAAATCTTCACTCCTCCAGCTTCCCCCTTTTCGACTTGATCACCAATTTCTGCATCCTTGTAACGTGAAACATGATCGAGCCCTTATGCGAGTTCTGCGGGCTCATGCGGGCCGTGGTGTACTGCAAATCCGACTCGGCACGGCTATGCCTGCAGTGCGACGAGTCCGTCCACTCCGCCAATGCCATATCTCGCCGGCACCTCCGCTCCCTCATATGTGACAAATGCATCTCACGGGAGGCGGTGGTGCGATGCTTGAATCACAAGCTCTCCTTCTGCCATGACTGTTACGGGGACGGCGACGGCTGCGGGTGTTTCGGTCCAAGGAACGATCACCGCCGCGTAAAGATCAGCCTGTACAATGGGTGTCCTTCCCCGGCGGAGTTTCTCAAAATGTGGGCTATAGTTCTCGACTCGAATGGATGTACATTGGAAATGGACGCCAGAGGGTCATCGTCGAACAGAGTGAATGAGATTGCAACATCCGTTCCTCATACGCAGCATCTACCGCCGTCGTTTCTCTTATCTGGAGGAGCCACGGCCCAGAAGGTGATCAAGATTTCAATTAAATTCTTCACATGGATTACAAAATGCGACACCTTTTTGAGGCTGATGATTTTGCTTTTTTTTCGAATTTCATTCGATTCCTCTGTTTCTCTGAAGGGCTTTGGATTTCACGAGAGTAACGATCTATGTGACTTCGCCGGCGGCAGCTGCGAGATCCTTTCAGATCAACAAAACAAACCTAACGTTCACTGCGACGGTCACGATGGAGGGTTCAACGAATTACCTAGTGAAAAGAACTTATCAGCCACAGAATCAAACACCACTCTGATGGAGAACGTTTTAGAGGTACTATGCTCTTGCTCTGTTTCTCATCCTTCAGATGAGGCTCCACGGAGTCCACAGATGATATACGGCACCCAGAAATCTGAACATGCATTCATTGCACGAACACAACAATGTTGGTGTGTGTTCACTATGTTGGAAGTGTCATTTCTGATTGACATATACCATTTCTAAATAAGGAAGAGATAGATTTGGGTCACAGTAAAAAAAACAATTAAAAATACATGCATTTTTAATTCCGACCATTAGGATCGTTCGTTGACGAAATTGGTCATATCGTTAGAAAGCTTATACATAGAAGATCAAATGTTCAAGTTTTGATCCGGTTCCGGCGACTTTTTTATAACTCTATTTAGCACTACTTAATCCGTCGAAACCGGACCAAAACTTGAATATGTGATCTTCTATGTATAAGGTTTCTAACGATGTGACCAATTCAATCAACAAGTAATGATAGTGGCCGGAATTGAAAATACATGTATTTTTGCATGTATAACTGTATGTCATCTAAATAAAGTATGAATTTTTATTCTGTCTCTCTTTTTCCCCCTTACTCAGACATCCTCGTCAGTCCAGCAAGACTGTCCGTCATTTCATCCGCCGCCGCTGGCGGCGGCGGCGAACATGATGCAACCGAATTGCATGCTCGTGAATCCGAGCCTGAGCCTAGGATTCACGAATGGACACGCCCCTTCGAACACAGCGGGAGAGAATCTTGGATCAGAGTATCAAGACTGTGGCCTGTCGCCGCTGTTTCTCTCCGGCGATTCTCCGTGGGATTCGAGTTTCGAACGCGGCTGCCCGCAGGCAAGGGATAAAGCGAAGATGAGATACAGCGAGAAGAAGAAGACGAGAATGTACGTACGTACAAACGAACAACATAATTTACCTCTGCACTCATGCTGTTCGATCTTATGCCTGATCGAATGCAAGGATAAAAAAATTTGCAGGTTTGGAAAACAAATCCGATACGCTTCGCGCAAGGCCAGGGCTGATACCAGAAAGCGTGTCAAAGGGAGATTCGTCAAGGCCGGCGATGCTTATGATTATGATCCCGGCAGAGGGGCGATGCATCTGTGACGGATATGGTGACGGCGTCGGATTCCGATTCGCGCACCCAGAGAAGGATTTAAATATACGGGCAAAAAAATCAGGCTTTTGATGCATTTTTGATTAGGAATAGGCTTAAATGGCAACTGGCAGGGGAGTTTGGGTCTCTCAAATTGATTATCCTCAATTGGGGACAGGTAAAGAGTAAGACGACGTCGCTACAAGGAACTAATTATAGAACCCTAAACCTCCAATTTATGGGAAAATTAGGCCCTATATTTTTCCCATAAACAGTTAATTTATCACTTAGTCCTCACCAAGAATGACCGTAATTACATAACAAAAATGTTATTTGTTCTCATGTTTTGAAATAAAAACTTATAGATATACCGAATACCGGTCCCATTCCGTTATCATAATCTATTATTAATGGTATTGTTGGCTTGTCAAATTTTAGTATCAATAAATGTTGTACAAATTACACTACTTGTGAATGAACAATGTTGAGAACTAGGTCCATAAATCTCTTAAAGTTCACATGAAGATATGGTCAAAGAAAGTGGCAAGAAAGGCAAACAATAAGGAAGATAGACATTTATGAAGATGGCAAAGAGTCACCCACAAATCTCTCACCTTGGGATTTCTTTGACTTAGAGAACTAGAAAAAAAGCATGCGGACAATATCAAGAAGTGTGCCATTTTTTCCCATCTCTTTATATAACATGTACTAAAGGACATTTGTAGGTAAGCCATATCAATGAATGAAAGTTTAGGCTTATCATATTTTCCATTCTCATATTCTTCATCATACTTCTAACTGAAGAGAACTTCGTATATATGTTTCCGGTCAATATGGTATCAGAGTCAGATTTAGAGCTTGGTTCGTCATCTACCTTAAGTAGATCTCTCTGGCAAAAACAAGCTGTGAATCATGGAGAAAGAGAAAGTATGTGATCTTACAATCTCCCGATCTGAAGTCCAGGGATATCTATCCAAAACGGTTTGCACAATACATACAATCTCAGTCTGAGAGTAAATCCAAAGGAGATGATGAACCACCCGTCATCATTGATCTGAAACTGGACAGCAATAACTACGTCTTCTGGGCCAGAATGATGGAGTTAGCCATCATTGGCAAAGATCGCCCGGACTATATTACTGACAATGAAAGAGAACCAGTTAAGGAGGATCAGTGATATAAAGAATGGCGAAAAAGGGACACTCAGGTTTTTCAATGGATAACTCGATCCATTGATAAAAGGCTCGTGAATCAGTTCATCTATTATTCAAACTCTTTCGAGTTATGGAAAATTCTTTCACGGACCTTCAATTCTGGCAGCAGGACTCTCTGCAAATCTTTGATCTTGTGACTAAAGTAGATCGAATTATAAAAGGAGCTCTACATTTAGAGGAGTATTACTCAATGTGCACTTCACTATGGATAGAAATTGATAGGAGGCGACCAACCACTATGAGATGCGTAGAGGATATCAGCAAGCATAATCAGATTCAGATGGAACACAAGCTATTCAAGTTTATTGTCGGGCTCAATGCGGAATATGAAGCTATTACGATGTGACATATTGAAGGAATTGCCGTTGCCCTCAGTCGAAGTCGCATATGCAACGGTTCGACGGGAAGCCGCACGCCATCTGATTTGGCAATCAACCTCCGGTGCGGCCTCCGGTGGTGTGAATCCCATATAATTGGGTGACGTTGGTACTGGATTAGCTACATATGGACTCGAGACAGATAAACAGCCAAACTCGAAATCGACCGAAAATCTGTAGCCACCATGGGAACGAGGATCAAAAACGATTGTTCAGTCTGGTGTCCCATCATATCGACGACCATTTTGCGACCACTGCTAGATTTTTGGACATCGGAAATAGGACTGCTACAAAATAAATGGTTGCCCTCGGCCAAATTGTGGCGGAAGACGAGGTAGACGAATGAATCATGGACAATGAGGCATCCGTGGTGCCATTATTGACGGCAGCCACTTTCAATTCGACGAAAATCCGATTAAAGAAACCAGTACGATGAATCTAGGGCATAGGATCTAGATTTCCAAAGTCGAGACTCGTCTGCACTCTGACTCAGTTGCCATGACCCGTGGGCCAGGTGTTGCTGGGCCCGATTCATTATCTATGCCTAGTCCTAATTTTTCTACAGCCCACATTGTGAAGTAGCCCGCTTCGGAAAAGAAAAGTGAGTGGATATTTGATTGTGGAGCAACCAATACAATTACCCACGATTTATCTGATATTATTAAAGTACAGAAAACTCCAAAAAATGTGGCAAAAACAACAAATGGAACATCTGTCGCGGTGAAAAGTGCTGGAATAATTGAAATCTCGCCATATATTCGACTATCTAAGTGTTTATACGTGCCATCTTTATCGTATAAATTACTGTCGATTAGTCATACCTCGAAAGAATTAAATTGTGTGGTGTTAATGTATCCGACTTTCTGCATTTTACAGGATATCTGTTCGAAAAAATTATTAGGCGTGGAACTGAACGGGATGACTTGTACTACGTTGACGAGGTTGCTTCCGAGGGACGGACACTCTTGACTTGTGAGTCACTTGATTTCCAAAGTTGGTCGTAGCATCGGCATTTGAGACATTCATCTCATTCGTATCTCCGTCGTTTATTTTCTCAATTTTTTAATATTCATTTTCATTGTGAGACATGTGTTCTGGCCAAAAGCCACAGACAGCCTTTTTTTTTATCAAAACATGCTCGTGTTCGTGAAATATTTGCTTTAGTACATTCAGATGTTTGGGGGCCTACCCCTATTATTGGGGGATCAAGGTTTACAATATTTTGTACTCTTTATTGATGACTGCTCACGTATGACATGGATTTATCTTTTGAAAAATAAATCTGAGATCTTTGAAAAATTCACTCAATTTTATCGTATGATACATACCCAGTTCAATACTAAAATTCGAGTTTTGAGATCTGACATTGGGGGAGAATTTGTCAATCATCAAACGAAAAATTTTTGTTCCAAAAGTAAACTGTTACACCAAACTTCATGTCCTTATTCCCCATAATAAAATTGTGTAGCAAAGCGAAAAAAAATAGATTTCTTTTTGAAATAACGAGAGTGTTGATGATTGAGTCTCATGTTTCATTTAGTTTTGGCCTGAAACTATTGCTACATTGGTGTTTTTGGCTAATCGTTTGCCTACCCAGATCTTAGATTTTCGCACACCAATTCAAACTCTTTCTGATTTTACTCATGTCCCTCCACCTATATCTTTAACACCTCGGGTATTTGGGTGCTCTGTTTATGTCCATATTCCAAAAGTTAATCCAATCCAAGTTTGATACATGTGTTGAAAAATGTGTCTTTGTGGGGTATGAAGGCTTGCAAAAGGGATAACACTGCTATAATCCTCATACAAGATGCATGATTATTACCATGGATTGCAATTTTGTTGAGACTGAATATTACTATAAATCTTCATCCCAATCAAGGAGTTAGGGGGAGAAATTGATGTGAGACTCACTTGATTGATTGACCTTATCTAGCCTTCCATAGTCATCTCATAAGCCTCACGCGACTAACCCTGATTTAGACCACACTATTCCAACACAAGCATCTCATGTACCTCATGATGCAGCTCCATCTCGACTCATGCGCCCCACATGCCAGAGCTGTCTCATGAGTCAAGTAGACTATCCTTGGAAGTAAGCGGTGATGTGGTACAGCAAGACTGCGAGGGACCACCTCAGTTATCTGCTCCTACAGGTATCCAGGTAAATACTCTTCCTTCTGAGGCTCCATATTCTTTGGATTCTATGACTGAGTATGGTGCAGAACATGACCCTATGACACCCAAGTATGCCCTTCCTCATAGGGCTACTGAAGGTGTGAAATCCAAGAAGTATACTCTTGATCATGATTTTAAGACTCAGCGATGCCCTATTGCTGATCTAGTCAAGGAGAGTCTCACTGAATGTGCATGCGCCTTTGCTACTGCCGTATATGCTGATGAGGTGCCTCGAAATGAAGCTGAAGCCATGAGTCTTCCTGAGTGGAAGAAAGCTATGGAGGAGGAGATGAGTTCATTAAGAAAGAATGAGACCAGAGAGATATGTCAGTTACCCAGTGGAAAAAGACCTGTTGGATGCAGATGGGTTTATACAGTGAAAAAGAAAGGAGATGAATCTATTGAGCGATATAAAGCCCGACTTGTAGCGAAGGAATTCACACAAACATATGGGGTTGATTATTCTGAGACACTCTCTCCAGTGGCGAAGTTAGATACTATCAGGGTGCTATTCTCGATTGCAGCAAACCTAGACTAACACTTGCACCAGTTTGATGTGAAGAATGCATTCCTTCATGGAGATCTGAATAATGAGGTGTGTAGATTGAAAAAATCTCTCTATGACTTGAAGCAGTCTCCTAGGTCTTGGTTCAGTCGATTCACTTTAGTTATGAGGAAGTATGACTATCTTTAGAGCAATTCTGATCCTACTTTATTTTTGAAATGTTGGGATGCAGGTATCACTTGCCTCATTATATATGTTAACGATTTGATTATCACAGGAGATGATGCAGATGAAATTGAGAGTTTGAGAGGAAACCTAATCTGAGAGTTTGAAATGAAAGATTTGGGAATGCTCAAGTACTTTTTCGGCATTGAGATATTTCGAACACGACAGGAAATCTACATCTCACAGAGAAAGTATGTTCTAGATTTACTCACTGAGACTGGACTGCTAGAGTGTAAACTTGTAGGCACGCCAATGGTTGTAAATCATGGTTTGAGGATTGTGGAAGAAGTTGAGAGTGCAGACAAAACCAGATATCAATATCTGGCGGGGAAACTAATTTACTTGGCACATACTTGTCCGGGCATCGCAAATGTTGTGGGGGTCGTCAACCAATTTATGCATAATCCTCAAAGAGATCACATGGATGCAACTCTTAGGATTTTGAGGTACTTGAAGGGATCCCCAGACACTGGAATTCTATATCGAAAGCATGGACATTTGAGGATTGAGGCTTATACAGATGCTGATTGGGCAAGTAATCCGGTTAATTGACGATCAACGGCTGGATATTTCACAATCGTTGGTGGTAGTAACCTCGTCACATGGAGGAACAAGAAGCAGAAGGTAGTCGCCTTATCGAGTGCTGAGGCAAAATTCCGTGGCGTGGTTCGTGGTGTGACAGAAGTGTTGTGGATCAGGAAGCTGATGACAGAAGTGGGATTTGCATCATCCCAAGCATGTCCCTTGATGTGTGATAATCGGACTGCCATTCATATTTCACAAAATTGTGTCCATCATGACAGGACCAAGCACGTGGAGGTAGATCGTCATTTCATTAAAGAGAAGCTCGAAAGTGGATGTGTTACACTTCCCTTCGTACGGTCTGAAGTCCAACTTGCAGATATCCTGACCAAAGCAGTGAATGGTCGATTGTTTCATGAGGTATTATGCAAGTTAGGTGTTGGATGCCCTACACCTAACTTGAGGGGGAGTGTTGAGAATTAAGCCCACAAATCTCTTAAAGTTCACATGAAGATATGGTTAAAGAAAGTGGCAAGAGAGGCAAACAATAAGGAAGATGCACATTTATGAAGATGACAAAAAGTCACCGACAAATCCATCGCCTTGGGATTTCTTTGACTTAGAGAAGTAGAAAAAAAGCATGCGGACAATATCAAGAAGTGTGCCGTTTTTTCTCATCTCTTTATATAACATATACTAGAGGATATTTATAAGTAAGCCATATTAATGAATGGAAGTTTAAGCTTCTCATATTTTCCCTTCTCATATTCTTATCATACTTTTAACAGAAGAGAACTTCGCATATATTTTTCCGCTCAATATACAAAAGCAACATACAAATGTCAATGTAGATCTATCATTTTTGAAAATATATATATATATATATATATATATATACGAGCTCCCCTCTTAAACACATTGAAAGATCATAGGTGACCATATGAATTCATCTAAAATTTTTTGGTTGCCTACGATTTATACTTCAACAATTTCAAATGACAAGAAGTTATAATTTTTTGTAATGCTCGTCTGGTAGTGATTTGGAACTAGTGTGGGATTTTGGACCGACAACGGAGAAAAATTGAAAACCTTAAAATATCGGGTTCACGATGCAAAAAAATGAAACTTAATTTTACCTCAATTTTCGTTTCCCGTGATAAAAATCTAGCGTTGTTCTGAAGTTACGGCTGGATAAGCACTCTTTCATCGTTGACACAGTTAATTGAAGATTTTTAAGGACATGTCTAGGTCTAGGATGATGGGATTTCCGCAAAAATGGAAAAGATGGATTGATGAATGTCTGAGATCTGCTACTAGCTCGTCGAAAGAGTTTAAACCACAAAGGGGATTTAGACAAGGTGACCCTCTCTCCATTCTTATATTTGATTGTGGCACAAGGGTTATAATGACGGATGGATAAAGCAGTGGAACAACAAGTGTTTGAGCCGATTGAGATTGGAAGGATTAGATTGAAATCATAGAGTCGAGTATCACGACGACATTGGTCGTGTTAAGACCGAATGAGTGAACGACGACTAGTCGTGTGAGACACGAAACTATTCGTTCACTTTCACGCTGCCATTCTTATAATGCAATGAAGCGATCCAACTGTAAATACCATACGATATTATAAATCTCACAAGATAATGCATGACCCATCTCTCGATTGTAACGTTAGTGCCATAAATCAGCTAAAACTCGGAGTCAAACACACCTTCAATAAATAAACCAGTTTAAAATGCACCATTTTCATTCTGGGCCTGTCAATGACCTATCTCTCTTTCTCTCTGAATACGTTTTCGGACCAGTCGTTAAGCCAGGAAGGGTGAAGAATTGGAAAAAAGAAACCGAAAAAAATACAGGTTTTCGATTTTCCGATCATCGTGTTTCCGTATGGTCGTAAATGGTTTTGCCGAGAATAAGTGTGATTAAGTTAGCTGATTGTTTAATGATAACTGTTTAGTGCGTAAATTAAAATATATTCGATTTTTAATTTATTTTTAAAGATAGAGGTTACTTTTGCAATTCTTTTTTTTAAGATTACTTTTCAAAAACAGATTTCTCGTAAGGTTACTTTTGCGAATGCCCCATGATACATCATGAGAATTTTGTTACATCGGTTTGCCTGATTAAATAGTACGTCATTAAGATTTTAAAAATTTAAGGTGACGATATCGTCATAACTACAAAATTGATGCATTGTGCCCCCTTTAATAATTTCTGAATCTACCGCTGCGACGACGAAAAACTACTATATGTAACATATAAAAATATAAACGTAAAGTTAATAAATAAATAATATAAAAATATATATAATTCCCTATCCAATGGTGGAATCAGGCTTATATTTGAGCCCGAGCTAAATTTTTACTATTGGGACGAGCCTAATTCGAATCTGTTAT
Organism: Pinguicula primuliflora; assembly: GCA_025802335.1. NCBI lineage: Eukaryota > Viridiplantae > Streptophyta > Magnoliopsida > Lamiales > Lentibulariaceae > Pinguicula > Pinguicula primuliflora. Next base: position 14,888 of record JAOYMZ010002605.1, on the reverse strand, counting down.
TTTCTTGAAAAACTTAAAAATAACCGGATCTGTAGCACGATTCCGCCCTTGCCCTATCCTTTTCCGGACCCGCCCGCCCACATAATGGGTTCGGATTGCCCCACGGGTCGGGTAAATTTGCCAACCGTAAAGATATTACATCGGAAGTGCCTCTGTCCGGCGCCGGGCGGAGGAGCTCGTCGAGAGTCGACTAATTTCGCAACCATACCGTTGTTAAAATTCGGGGGTCGATGGCCGATTTTCTGACTTCGACGCACAGAGCAAAGTGGATGTTCACTCCTCAGGATCTTGTAACCCTTATTCCCCCTGACTAAATTGTTTCGTCGTTTCCTTTTTTAGCTGCGTTTGATTTGTTGAACCTGGAACCATTTTTTGGCAGAAGGAAAAGTACAAGGATGCTAATAAACGGGCTAAGCAAGCACTGGAGAAGGTACTTCTTTTCGCTGGCATTTTCTGCTTGTAATGAGCTGGATTGCAGAATTTGAAACTGGGTTTAGATTGATTTGATTATGTTGATAGCTCAGAGCGTACAATGTTCTGTCTTTTAGGGAAGACTTAAGTAGCTTGCTCTCCAAATCCCGCTTGTCATGTATTGGGTTGTTCAATTTCTGCTTCCATAAGATACTCTCTTTTTTTCCCTTAAGATATTCTGAATGATGCTAAAACTGTTAAATATCGTGAAAGTATGGTGCTACTAGGATGGAGGTAGATATTGATGGATCATTCTCTTATGCTGAGACCCAGGGTAATGCCAAAGATAATGGTGAGTTTCTCATCTTGAAAGAATATTTTGCATTTGTTTTATATTAAGAGAAGGTCTTCTTGGTTGATAAGACTGTTAACTATTCTGCTTTTGTTTTAGCTGAAAAGAATTCTCACCCTAAAGCACTCAAAACAGAAGAAGAGCAACTGTTGCGGGCGTTTTATGAGTTCAAAATTCAAGACGTTTGTGATGCATTCAAGTTTCCTCGTAAAATCCAGGTTAAAGTGTAGTATTATGCCGTGAACTGCATATGAATGCCTTTGTACTTACATATATATTTGTTTCTTCAGGCAACTGCCCTGATTTACTTTAAAAGGTTTTATTTGCAATGGTCCGTCATGGAACATCACCCAAAGAATATCATGTAAGGCTGCTTGATTTTCACTGATAGTTCTTTAAGTGATATATGTATGTAAGAGGAAGACGGCGCAGTTACGAGTTTAATTTTTTTTCTAGCTGCTAGTTCATCTTGCTATTTTTTAAATCTATTATATGTTTTGTATATTTTTGGTCAGCGCCAATAAACTTGATGGCGGATGTTTGACCTGTTGTCATCTATATGACGGGTTGCCTTACAGGTTAACCTGCATTTATGCTGCTTGTAAGACCGAGGAGAATCATGTATCCGCAGAGGAGCTTGGGAAAGGAATTGAACAGGATCATCAAATGATACTTAACAATGAAATACTGGTTCTCCAGGCAGGAATATCACATACATTTTATTGTTTTCTCTCTGTTAGATGCTATCATCAAGATACACTTTTCTGTGCCATGCAGACTCTTGCATTTGATCTTATTGTTTATGCACCTTATCGGGCACTTGAAGGCCTTGTCAATGACATGGAGGTGATTGTTTTCCTACTTCTTTTTTTAAAATTATATTGTATTGTTCAATTGGAGTATATATACACATACATTTATATCATCAAGCAAACAAAACCTCTTTAGTTTCTTGCACCTGTAAACCACATTCCTATTAGTTTTCTTTTTCCTTTTTCATTTCATTGTATGTACCAGTCGCATATTATGACAAATTTTCTTCTATCTTTAGGAGTTCTCTTATGGAAAAGTGCAGCAGCCTGAGATGCTAAAGGTCCAACTTCTTGTCTCGTCTTTGAGTTTTTAGCCATTCGTTAGTTTTGAGCCATTGTAATACATTTTTAATTCCTACGACTAACGGCATTGATCCAAAATACTACTGTACGAAGTTAATTGTATTGTTAATTTTTTACTGTAAAATGGACTAGGCTACCATGATACCTATAAAGCCTCAGATGTCCTATTGATTATTGCCATGTTCATATTTGTTTTGGGTGGTCTAACTTGCGCATCTTGATCTCATACGTATCCGTGAAACTTCAGATTATATGAGATTCACTAATGTATGAGTTGCTAGTGTATCAAATCACTCATCCATTTCAGAATTTAACATCTTTACATTCTGGCTTTAGAATGTGCATGATTCTGCAAAAGTAGAAGTCGATAAAATTATGCGTACAGATGCTCCCCTTCTCTTTCCACCTGGGCAGGTACATTTTACTTAATACATAGTACTCCCCCATTCTTTGATTTATTCAATTTTGTCTCAAGTTCCATTGCATTTGATTTTCACTTACCTGTCACTAATGATAACTTCCATTACGCAATTGTTTTTCGATCCATTCTCATACCCAACCAATTTGAGGATAAAAAGTATTTATATTCAGTCAGTTTCAAACTTTATGAGAGGAATGAATTTAGTGATATGTTATTATTTTTGTTGCGTGATTTCTTGATCCATTTGCCTTTATGCAGCTAGCATTGGCATCTTTGCGTAGATCTCTGGAGATTCATAAATTTATTGAGTTTGAGAGGTTCGAATTTCTGCTCATGGTCAAATGATTCATCTGTTGGTAGAGAATGTCGTATTATTCTTGTGACACCTTGTTGTTAACTTATAATAGAATCTCATGCAGTTATCTTAAAAGCATGGTGTCCAGGAAGCAACCTGTCCGTGCCGTTTCAGAGATCAACAGTTACCTGAATGCAATTGATATACTCGTATTTTTCTTTCCTCGCAACATTAGAACATTATCAGTTCACGGACGTTTGTCCACGTTTTAAATGGTGTTTTTTTTATAGACAAAGGTATCGAATCCTGTACCTCCACATTGGAAGGTACCAAGCTCACCAGTTGGGCTAGTTGGGTTTGATACGTTATAAATAGCGTTAGATAATCGAAATGACTTCATTTCACTTTCCTGCTGATACAATTGGAATGTTTTACAGGTACAGAAACTCGAGACCCCTACATCCAAAGAAGTAAAGCACATTGATAGGAAACTTAAATCGTGTTTGGATCCGAGTTCACGCGACAAGTAATTCCTCTCAACAGCTCTGTTACATTAACCTCAAATCTCCTACACTATATAATGTGTTCTTTCTTTCTTCGTATCTGCAGGAGTAAGAAACGCAAGCATAGATCTAAAGGGAACAGTCCAATGCTGGACGCACTTTCCATTCAAGATATGATAACCTAAGTGAAGCAGCCATTGGAGAAACAAACATGAAATTAAAATGCCAAAGACCATTACACAACACAGGTTCTTCAATGATCAAGAGGCGGCATAGACTCCTCCTAAGCCGTCCCTGCAAATTCTGGTTGGGACGTCTCAGGCTCGTTTTTATATTGAGATACCTGAAATCAACAGTGTACGCCACCTCTCTCTTAACATATAATTTGAGATTCCGAGTAGATTATTTCCATAAAAGCTGTTTCATACGCAGCTAATATATTGCAACTCACGTTTATCATCATGTCTGGATCATGTTTCTTGCTTGTGACAATTATATTCCAACCTCTGTTGTCAAAATCATACGATTTACTTCGATTCAATTCTAAAACTAAACGATTCAAATCTTAGATATGAATCATTTATGCCTATAAGTTGACTGAATCTATTCAGGTGCGATTTGAGATTCAAATTTTACGATTCACAATTGAAATGTCAATGCTAAACTTTAATGATTATTTATTTTATAATATTTTTATTACAAAACATTTATTTTAGTATATTTAAAACTATTCGATTTGATTTTGAAAATTGATCATTTCGATTTACGAATTCGAATTTGACAATCATGACTCCCAACACGATTCCTTATCTAACTCGAGCTGAAATGTTGAGCTAGAGGTTTTATTTTGACCAGCATTAGGTAGCAGAATATACAGAGTGAAGTACGTAAGTATACACCGGGTGGAGCATTCAAAAGCTTAATATGTTTTTTCACAACCAGAAGTAAAAATGAGTAGCAGGCAGCACCAGTACCAGTCTTCAGGCAAACAACCTGGAATTCTCAAACATAATGTTTGATTGTCTACAATCTTGCTGTCAGACCAAACTGAGGTGCATCCCAATCGGCTTTGATGTGATTGCGTGTGATCTCACTCAGATTACGGCATCCACTCAATGCCATTGTTAGCTCGAACTCATTGCGCATCATCTCCAGAACATTTCTCACGCCGGCTTCGCCCGCCACAGCCAGAGAAAAAACCACCGGCCGACCAATCTACGCATAAAGAAATCTTGGTTGGTCGATAATCAATGTGGAATATTTCTCCTAAACCAGTAATTCATGATACTTACGAACACGCCAGAGGCTCCTAATGCCAGGGCCTTGAAAACATCGGTTCCACGGCGGACGCCTCCATCCAAGAACACCGGAACTCGTCCCTGTGCCGCTTTAACTACCTGGAATTGCAAGTGATATCGTCTCGATGATTGTGGTCAGAGATACTAGAGTACAGGTATTGCCGGATCAAAAAGAAGATACCTCTTCGAGAGCAGTGATAGTTGCCGGTACGTAATCGAGTTGTCTAGCGCCATGGTTCGATACGATGATACCAGCAGCACCACTCTCAATGGAGATCCTTGCTGTGTTATCACAATAATGAGCATTTACTTGCACCACAATGAATGGAAGAGCTCAAAGAAGGATTAAAAAGAGGCAGTTTAGGTACAGTACCGTCTTCAGCAGTGATGACTCCCTTCACCAGGATTGGTAATGAGGTGATCGTTTGCAACCACTTCACATCCTGTCACAACAGGTGGTACAATATTTTAGAGTTAATTGTCACACGCACGGATTACAAACATAAACTATTAATATGCGATGTTTCACTCTCTTGCCTTTATATCTTGATCACATTTATTATATATTGGTTCACGCACACACGGGCCCGGACCCAGAGTCTAATTTGGAGGGTTTGGGGTTTTTACCTTCCAGCTCAATGTACGATCAATTTGACCAGCTACATAGTTGGCTAATCCAGAGTCTTGAGCCTGCAGCATGGGAAGTGTGTTAGAAAAGAGTGTCAACTACTTCATAAACAAGAGTGTTCGGAACACTGCGGTTATGTTAACATACTTGGGACATATTTCCAAGGTCCAATCCCTCAAAGTTCTTCAAGGTGAGATTAGGTGGCAATGTGAACCTGTTCTTAATATCAGCTTCTCTGCGTCCTAGTCTTGGAGTGTCCACAGTAAGTGCAATGGCCTTGAACCCGGCTCTTTCGGCTCGACGAACCAGCTGAGCAACCACGTTACGGTCCTTGTAGACCTAAACATGATAAACCATCACAAGAGAGATCTGTGGTGGACTCTTTGGGAACAGTAATGTATGATGATCAACAATCTAAGCTGGAAATACGACTTACATAAAGCTGGAAGAATCTAATCCCAGGACCTGTAGAAGCAACTTCTTCGACACTGGAGGTAGACCATGATGACAAAGTCTGAAACAAGAGTTAAACATTGGAGTTGGGATTCAATGAAGAAACTTAAATACAACTTTAAACATGAGAGAAAAACAAACCATGATGGTTCCTGCAGCTGATGCAGCTCTGGCAGTTGCATATTCTCCTGCATAATATGCAATCCATCCATCACTATTTCATAAAGTTTTAATTTAAAAGTCTAACGGCCGCCCAACCCATCACATGGAGGTCAACGGGCTTTAATCAAATCCCGTGTATGTTGGTGCGCGCGAGGTTTAATTTAGTAGGAATGTGGTATCCTCAACAAAACCCTATGTGCACAAGATTATGAGTACCGCACAATTCCTTTCTATTTAAACCTTATTAACCCCACTTCTGTTTTCGGTGTGGGACTTCAACGCTATGCATACTACTTGAGTTGAGACATTGATGCGCTCAATGTTTATTGATCAAACCACATAATATATTGTGCTGAGTTGGGAAGTAACTGACCATCTGGATGAGCCATTTTCTGCATAGCAGTGGGTGAAATCATGATAGGCATCGATATTTTGAAGCCCAAAACTGTGGTGGTCAGATCAATCTTGCTCACATCAATTAGAATACGGGGCCTAAACCTGCAGCCCCATAGAAATAAATTTCATCAGAAAACAGTTTATGCTTGCTGTTTCGAAAGAAGCTTACTCACAGAATCCTGGAGAAGGCATTTCTGTTCTCAGCCAGAGTCCATTGATCTTCTGCACCAGATGCATAGTAGTCATATACCATCTTTGGCAATTTTGCCTTAGCAAGTTCCTGGTACTCTTCGACATTTGTTACCTCCGTCATCTTGATTTCTTTTTTCCCCGCGGAATTCCCTCTAAAAGCCCTTCATGGTAACAGCAAAAATTCATATCAGTTTCAAGCTTACCTTATATTTGTCAACAAGAGTTGCACAAAACAAGAGCATTCATGATTTACTGTAGATGTGAAATTTCCACTATCAGCAACCCCAGATCAGTAGAGATAGTGAAAAATGACTCAGGACATTAGACAACCAAATACACAGTAGATGGATCTCCGGTGAGACATGTCGGATGTATACTATCTATCTTTGGTCGGAAAATCTTCAAATCCAGACTCCTCCGTCTAGACCGCGTACAGACTAAATGAGACGGATAATCTGGACTGTTCACAATAATTGATGCAAATCCATTGGCAAAGATTACCGGTCTGGACGATAGTCATTTAGTCTGCACGCATGAGTCTGGATAATAAAAGCTCTCTCTAAGAGAGCTTAACACTGATTCGTAAAGTACAAATATTCAGGCCATCCAAGCAGAAGTATAGTACTCTTAGTGACCTCAAACCAATAGAACTACATAATCAGATCTTTCTTGAGGTAACTAGAAGTCCATCAACTCTACTGACTAAAGAACTATTTCCTCCAATGAAAAACTCAATTTAAGTATAACCCACGAACCAAAAAACGAAGCATGTATCAAATCAAACAAAGCAAAAGGATCACAGGAACATAGAAGTGTAGAGAGAAACGCCAACCTCAAGCTTCAAGGCTCAAACCTTAATGAGGAGAGTGGATGTAAGGAAGGGTAGTGGAGATGTTGCTAGTATTATAAAGTGCAACTGGATAATCTTTTAAAGAATGTGAACCAAAAAGAAAAAACACAAGAGTCCTTATAAAATATGGACTAAAAAACAATATTTACCGGAAATTTTCAATAATTGATAGGAAGGAGACAAAGGCATGGGAGGCATCTCGAGATTGGCACGAAATTGTAGATGAGTATTTGGAGGTTAGAATTTGAAACCACATCCATTCAGAAGAAATTGGCATACTCTCTACCACATGCTTCATGTGTGTTTCTCATTCCTTCTTCATTATCATCCCCCCGTTCTTCGCCACCAGCAAGTCTTTCCCAAACGTTCACGATTCCTTCATGTATGTGACGCAATATTCATCAACGTTTTTTGAGCTCCATGAATAAATGTAGAAATAGGATGTGGTTTGAGCTTTTCCTATGTCCTATCCTTTCACTATCTCCCATCCGGAAGAGCAAACTCGTTGGATTGGATTGGATACAAACCAATATCAATATGAATAAATGTAGCCATATGATATAATTTATTACTACACCTTGTCAGTTAGATTGAGATATGTATCCGGAACTAAATTAATTACAAAAATTCATGGGTTCATCCACGGATTTTATTCATGGGATCTCTTTGAAACACAAAGGTTCAAAGCGGCGCTACCTGGAATAACCCGCCACCTTTTGGCTGAATAGGGTGTGTCGTACGGATGCAGGGAGGAGGATCTGAGCAACAAAAACTCGCTTTTGCTTCAGATGAACCCCGGCCGCAAGAAAATTCCAGTCTTTGGTTCACAATGGGAAACACATTTGCCAGTCACTTACTTTGAAGTAGTCTAAACGGTCATTCGTACAAGACGGAGGATACGGTCTAAGAGACCTACGCGAGCTTCTCGAAAGAGCTTGTAACTCAGCAGTATATAGACGAGGTCTGGAACGAGAAGAGCAAGGGCTAGGATTTGGGTTGATTTTCTTGACAAAAAGATAAAACTTTTCTTTCTGGGATTGACCTTCTTGTGCTATAGTTACGCTTATTTGTTGGTCTCTGTTACGGTTTGTTCTGCTGTTATTAAATTTTAGTTTTTTTTATATGCAAATTAAACATTACTTTGTAGATGGTACATTCTCTCGGCTTTAAGTATTTGAGATGCAATTAGGATCTCGAGTTCAATGATGTGAACTTTAATAAAGATGTCCAGAGTTCAAACTCAAACAAAAGTTTTTGGTCAGATCTAATTTATATGAGTCTTTGGATTGAATGCTGACCCACTAGATTAGTCGGGAATGTAAAAAACTCTCGATTACTGGGGAGGAGTAAGAACATTTCTTTCATTTACCAACCTAAAAAAGTCTATGTTTGCAAGTTCTAATGAAAAGTTTTGGGATTTTCAATCGGATAGGGCAACTGGTGGATACACACGAGATGTTCGGGACATTGGTGAGATTGAAAGGTCCAAAACTGTAAAGGAGAAAGAGGACATTCGAGGTAGCGAGGACGGTGGGGTGACTGAAGCAATTCCTAAGGCTCGTCGGGATAAAGGAAAATGGCCAATGCCCGCAGAGGATGAAAAAACACGCTGTTACTCGGGGATCAGGACTTATGTTCAAATCCTCCATGCTCCTGCTGACCCACCATTGGATATTGCAAGGCGTTTGATGGATGAGTTAAGGCCATATACCCAGTTTAATGTATGGACGAGGACTGCAATCGTGTCACGCCTCCTTGATAATGTCTCTGCCCGACAAATGTGGTAGATACTTGATAATGATGTCCGTGTGGAGTGACTCATTTGTCTGGTTGACAGAATCAATGATGAAGTGACTACTAAATATCTGAAGCCGAAATGAACATTGATGTGTATGAACATGATTTTAATTGCGTTTTGATCTGCCTATGAAGAGGCTCGGTTGTATGTCTTGAACTTGTGTTTTTTGTTGCATTTTGAACTTGTTGTTTTGTTGGAACTTGTGGTTTTGAACTGGTGGTTGCCTACATTATTGATTTCTTTGCGGTTTCTTTTGATTTCTTTTGCAGTTTAATGATGGTTTATCTCCAATTTTTCTTGTTTACTTGGCTTGATAGAGATTTAATGTTGATTCATTTCGTTTTGAAATAAAGGATATTTTAGTTATTTAACCATTATTAAACTGTTCAATCAGTCGTAATTTACTTCAAAGTAAACACGCGAAACGTAAACTAACTCAATTAAAATCAAACTTGAAAAGTTGTTTACTACATTTGATGTTGATAACGGTAATGTGCCAAATTAAAATCAAACTCGAAACCTTAAATATGCAGTAAACGAACCCTTAGTGATATCACAATCGATTTGTAGTTATCAGGTTGGGGAGTGCTACACGTCCATACAGGTATTTCCATACCTGTACGGATAAGCCAAAACAAGATATTTTTTATAATAACAAAAATAAGATTAACCCTAAATTCTAATAAAAATAGTGATTAATATTACGACGGCTTCGACATCGAAAAAATAAATCCTACACTATAAACCGTAAACCCTAAAATTTATAGACCCCAAATCCAAAATAAACCTTCAATCCTAAAATAACCCTAAATCCTAATAAAAATGGTATTTAATATTACGGCGGTTTTGCCGCTAAAATCCTACCCTATAAATCCCAAACTCCAAACCCTAAACCCTAAATAAAATAGTGATTTATATTACAGCGGTTTCGCCACCAAAATCCTAAACCCAAAAAAATGGCGAATATATTATGGCAGTTTCGCTGTCGAAAAAGTAAAATCCTACCCTATAAACTCTAAACCGCTCCTAAATCCTAAAAATATATAAATCCAAACTATAAAAACCCCAAATGTTAAATTTTATTTAACGACGACAATTAATATTACGGCGGCTTCGCCCCTGAAAAATTAAAATCCAAAATGATGAACCCAAACTCTATAAATCCTAAATGCTAAACGTTACTAAAAAATAAAAACAATATTACGGCGACTTCGCTGCTGAAAAACTAAAACTCTCATGATGAACCCGAATTCTAAAAATCATAAATATTAAACTTTATTTAACGACGACATTTAATATTACGGCGACTTCGCCGCCGAAAAATTAAAACACTAAATAATGAACCCAAACTCTATAAACACTAAATAAACCAAACCAAACATATCTAGTAAATTCCACCCTTAGGCAGGGTCTGGGAAGGGTAGGATGTACGCAATCATACCCTCATCCCACAACAGAATGGCGAGATTGTTTCTGTGAATACCCATAGCTCGAAAAATATATATATATAAAAAATAATAATAATATTAAAATAAAAATAATTGAATAATAAAAAGAAGAAACAATTATAACTGAAATACCTACTTACCCCAACCATGCACCACGTATATACCAAAAATAGATGGGTGTCTATGCAAATACGATCAAACTAAATAACTAAATAACTATCAGTATAGAGATCAATAAATAAACAACTATTCTATATAGTCCTAGTATTTTTAACTGATGCTAAACTTTAGTTAAAAACGATAATTAATATTACGACAGCTTCGCCACAAATAAAAACTAAAACCCTATAAACAATAAACGTTAAACTCTAATAACCCCGTACCCTAATAAAAAATAGTGATTCAAATTATGGTGCCTTCCACATCAAAACTAAACCTTAATATCACATAAAATATAACTTGATATTAAAAAATAAAAATAATAAATAAATAGATCAAAATAATATCACATCATAAATGAAGTCAGAGTACTGTAATGTACATTTTAGATAAGTCCAAAAGGAGGAAAAGCTAAATGATTTTTTAATTCAATATAAAAAAATGATTTTTTTTTGTCACTTTCTCTCCCATCTCGTGAAGCAGCAATTGATACTAAGAAACGACAATCTTGTTCTTCTAAAACTGATTGTGTATGGATGAATGATATGGCAGATAGCATCATCCTATCAGCTTACATAGTCTTTCCAGGAAGTAGTACCCTTGCTTTTTCAAGCAAACAATACTTACTATCAATAAGCTCTCGATACAGTATCTGTTTTTCACTCTTTTTACCAACTTTCTGGAACCCATTCTGATCAATAGTTATACGATGCTGGAAGAAGAATCTGGTTGAAGCAAGAAGCAGAACAAGACGCTGCCAGGACCGAATTCGTCCACGCCTTCAAGTTACTCAAAGCAGAGCTTGGTGACAAGCCATAAACTTTGGTGGAGACGAGTTTGGGTTTGTTGATCTTGCCTTCATTCCCTTCTCCACATTGGTGGACAGTCTATGAGTCTTGCGGCAGTTTCCACATCGAAGATCATAGTCCGAATTCGAAACTGATCACATGGACCAAGAGATGCATGGAGAAAGAGAGTGTCTCCAAATCCATCCCGGTGGGTAATCGGAAGAAACTCGAACTTGCATGGGATAGCCGTTATGCAGATGTTTTGTTCGGAAACTATGGTTTCCTCTGTTGTGAACTGTATGTATGATTCTGGGATTTCTCCTCCTGCAATAAAATGGTAACAACCCGCTTAGAGTGTACGTCATGCCGTAGATCAGAATCAATCATATAAAATTTACGAGTACAAACATTCATGCCCTACCATTTGACCAGTTGAATGTTCATATGTAGGCAAAGGTTGATTGAGTTCCAATGCCTTATACCCACTTGCCTTGCTGCAAAGCTGAGAATTCAAATCCAAATCGTCTTCCCCAACAATGCTTGTCCACCAATACTCCCTTCTCTCTATATATATGCGACTTATTCTTTCACATTTGCAACCAGCCGCACACAATTGCATTGCCAATTTGGACTGACCTGGATAAAATTTGTTTTCCCTCTTTCTCTGAGTAGAACAATGACGGATGAGGTGACTCTAATAGGCTTCTACCCTAGCTCTTTTGCTATGAGAGTGAAAATCGCATTAGCCGAGAAGGGTGTGTCGTACGAGAACAGAGAAGAAGATCTGAGCAACAAGTCCCCGCTTTTGCTTCAAATGAACCCCGTCCACAAGACCATCCCCGTCTTGATTCACAATGGGAAACCCATCTGCGAATCGCTCATTATCGTCCAGTACATCGATGAGGTCTGGAACGACAACAACCCCCTTCTGCCTTCCGACCCTTACGAGAGAGCTCGGGCCAGATTCTGGGCTGATTTCATCGACAAAAAGGTACACATTCTGTTTTAGCAATTTCGTCGAACACATCTCGCGCAGCCTCCGTCTCACAACTAATCTTTTCAATTGTCATCGCCAGCTATACGATGCCGGTAAAAGATTAAGATTTACAAGAGGAGCAGAGAAAGAATCAGCCAAGACAGATTTCCTCGATGTTGTCAAATCACTGGAGGCGGAGCTGGGCGGCAAGGCCTACTTTGGCGGGGAGAAATTTGGGTTTCTGGACCTGGCCTTGATTCCCTTCTACACCTGGTTCGGTGCCTACGAGTCTGCCGGCAATCTAAGCATCGAAGAGCATTGCCCTGAACTGATAGCATGGGCAAAGAGGTGCATGGAAAGAGAGAGTGTGGCAAATTCGTTGCCCGATCCAGAAAAAATCCTCAGTTTCGATATCGGACTCAGGAAGAAGCTCGGATTCAACTAAAAGGAACTCGGCTGCTCTTTGTGACGACTGACGGGTGAAGTGAATGCTGGATGTAGTAATAAACGTGGTTGGTTCAAAATGGGCTCGTCGCTAGGCAGCACTGCGCAGGCCCACACCACAGGGAACCAACTTCAACTAAGTTCATATTTTTTATCTATTTTTATTTTTGGTTACTATGAAATATTTGTTTCTACAAAATAATAAATTTCCATCGTTCTATCGAGTCCGTGGATGAGTTCGGGTCACCCCATCCCCTGGTCTGGTATGGTAGGGTTAGGGATGGACATTCGAAATCCAAAATTCGAAATTCGGTCAGAATTCGGAATCCTTTTCGAAATTATTTTGGAAGCCGAATTGCAATTCCGATCCATTTCGTATTACAATTCGAAATTTCGGAATTCGATATCTAAATACTCACTCCTAGGTAGGGCGGTCCCAAATCTGTTCGGGCTCATCCCATTATCATCGTTGTAAAAAAAATGTTTTAGCTTTTAATTGCCAGAAAATGGGTGTATCAAATTTGTTTCTAATAAATTTGAGTCTTTCTATCAAGGGAAGTGTCATACATATCCAAAATAGATATAATCAAAAAATATATACAATCATATAATAAATTGGTGTCAATTATTACGGTTTGCTAGGCTAATGCTGGTTGGTTCGGAATCACCCAATATTTTTTTTTGTGTGAAATGCTAAATCCCACAACCATTTTCCCACCATCTCTCTCACATAATGGTTGTGTGGGTCCCATATGCTGAAGAGAAATGCTATATCGCCCGAAAATCAGACTGAACTCCGACCGAAAACTCATGAAATGACTAACCTACCCTTACCAAAAGTGTTGTTGTGCTAAGTGTGCACTCGGTTTTCCAGTCCTTTCGCGTGAGTTCGGTTTAATATTTCGGTTTCTCGTAGTTCGCGTAGCGCTGCTCTATGCTGAAATGTGGGCCCCACCGCATGTGTGAGAGGAAAAATGATATAAGGCATCCTCACTATATGCACACCCCCACCCCCACCCCCCACTCACACCATATGGGAGCGCGCACACACATGTTGATGTGTGTGGAGTACCATATTTATGAATGTGAGAGGGTGCGGGGGGTGATGTCCTACTTGGGGGTGCCTTATATCATTTTTGGCGTGAGGGTGGTGGGAAAGTTGTCGTGGGATATAGCATCACTCATTTTTAATATTCGGGTTCAACCAATCCATTTCAAAATAGATTAATCAATCCTGACACACAATAATAAAATCGGTCGTATGTGTTGCAAAGTGAAATTATAATCGATAATTCACTATTTGCTATCTATCTCTTGCCTAGGCCTGTCCAACCGGTACTCCGGTACCGGTCCGGCACAAGACCGGTATCGGTACCGGTTGGTTCCCGACATAGAGTCTTGCCATGCGTTTCGATTTGACGTGTGACTCGATACTGTTTTGATATACGTATTATTTTATTATTTTGGGTTTTCTTCTAGTCTTTTACGGGTTAATTTTTTTATTTTTTACTGGTTATTTATATTTAGAATTTTAGTTTTATGGTAGCGAAGCCACTGTAATATTGATTATAATTTTTGAATAAAATTTAGCATTTACGGTTTATAGGTTCAGGGTTTTAGTTTTTCGGCGGTGAAGCCGCTGTAATATTAATTGTCGTCTTTAAATAAAGTTTAGCATTTAGGGTTTATAGAGTTTGGATTCATCATTTAGGGTTTTAATTTTTCGGCGGCGAAACCGCCATAATATTGATTATTGTTGTTAAATAAAATTTAGCATAAGAGTTTATAGAATTTGGGTTCATCATTTAAGATTTTAATTATTCGATGGCGAAGGAGTCGTAATATTGATTGTCATCGTTAAATAAAGTTTAGTATTAATGTTTATAGAATTTGAAATATTAATTTTTTGACGGCAAAGTTGCAGTAATATTAATTAATATTTTTATTAGAACTCAATATTTAATATTTTAGTATTTCAATTTAGCATTTATTAAAAATTAATTTTAGACCACATCTAATATAATTGCTAAATGTTAAAATCTACTAAAATCAATTTGTACATAATTACACCTATCACCACTCTTTAATTTTTACAAAGAACAGACGATCCATTCAGATAACAAAAATATGTACATAATGTACATAGATAGAAAATATGTACATAATGTACATAGATAGAAAATATGTACATAATGTACA
>JAOYMZ010002586.1:0-24414 GCA_025802335.1 Pinguicula primuliflora | reverse complement strand
TACACAAACAGAATAGTCACATAGAAGGCAAATATGACACCACCATATAAGCATGTTTGTCCTAGCATCCTCAAGGCTGAGTCCGGTGAGCCCCAATTCTAAGCTCGTGCTGTGACTCGCTCCCCTCGATCGTAAGAAACAATATGCTCAGATTTAGAGGAACGAACAGGATGCTCTACCCACAACCCTCCCCACACTTAAGGATTTGAATAACCTACCATCGTGTCTTTGCCGGTTTCCGTCCAACAGTTCCTCTGATCGTGCCCCTCCCTGGGTTTTCTCCCTCTTGCTGCTGCGCTGATACACTCTGTGAAGTGAGAAAAGTGTTTTGCCCTAGATTCCTTACATGGACGCATAGGTACAGAAGGCAGGGAAGGGTTCAAGTTCTTAGTGGGCTGGGCTTTCTGATTTTTAATGTACTTCAAAAGCCCATTAGCCCAATAGTTAAATTGCATACCTTACACTCCCTGTCTTATACCTCTTTCCATTTTGAACTCTCCTGTCGGGCTGCCATTTATAGTAATTGCCAGATGTGCAGTTTCAACACTTGCCTTTATCCAATCTATCCACTTCTCTTGGAATCCCATACTCATCATCTTCCAAGATAACTCAAGTTTATAGTGTCAAAAACACATTCAAAATCAACTTTAACCAGTGTGCATGGCTTCTTCTTGACCTTAGCTTCACTTGTTTGCTACTATCACACTGTCCAGAATACTCCTCCCTTTAACAAACTCTGTTTGCGTCTCTGAGATTAGTTTTGGTAGAATTGGGCTTAATCGTCGAGCTAATAGCGTTGATAGCATTTTGTAGATGCTTGATACCATAGAAATAGGTCTAAAATCAGTTATTCCTTGCGGATTTGTATTTTTTGGATCAAGGGCTACTAGTGTTGAATTTAATCCTTTTAGGATTTTTGCTTTCTACTAGAAGTTCTCGAAAAAACTCATGATATCACCTTTCATCATCTGCCATAATTTCTTAATGAATTTATAATTAAAGCCATCTGGTCCTGGGGATTTATCAGTGCCACAACTCTCTATTGCTTCATATATTTCAGCCTCGGTAAATGGAGTAGTCAGCTTCTTATTATCTTCTATAGTCAACCTTCTAGCAGTATTCCAACTAATCAGTGGTCTTGTATGTTGTGTTTCCTCAAAATGCCTTCTGCATTTTTCATGAAGTTGCTGCTTCACTGTCTGTGGCTCTGTTATCCACTGTTCATCCACCATAAGTCCTTTAATTGCATTCTTTGTCCTGTTGTTTCTGAGTGTAGCATGAAAATATCTCGAGTTCAAGTCTCCCTGTTTGATCCATTTGCTTCTAGACTTTTGATAGATAATGCTATCTTCCATTTTACTTCTAATTAATGCTTCTTTTGCCAAATAATGTTCCTGTCTTTCTTCCTGTGTTAAGGGACCATCCTGCATTTTGAGATCTAATATCTTCATTTTTTCTTCCGCTTTCTTCTTCTTTAGTGCAGCTTCTCCAAAAACATTCTTGTTCCACTCTTTCGTCTTATTCCTCAGTTCAAGATCACATAACCTAGTGTTCCATCTACATGTAATTCGTTCCTTGTTTTCCTTATGAATCCCTCAAATTCCGGATGTAGAAACCATGCATCTAGCACTTTAAATGGTTTAGGACCCCAATTTCCTTCATGACTAATAAGAACCAACGGGCAGTGGTCTGAAAACTGCCTATCTAGTGGGATTTGCATCATCTCTGGCCACTGACTAATTAGCTCTCATGATATTAAGAATCTATCAAGCCGACTAGCGCTTGAGCCTCCTGGTTGGAACGACGTGTGCTTCCTAATTTGCAGTGGTAGGTCAATAAGCCCAGAGTCTAGTATGAAGGCATTAAAATCTCTCATTTCTCCTCTAGATACCGTTGAAATTTCTTACTTTTCTTGTTGTCTTCTAACTGCGTTGAAGTCTCCACATATGCACCATATTGCCCCAGGTGCTGCATCTATTTTCCCTTTTAATACTGTCCATAATCTTCTCTTCCCTACTGCTGTGCAAGGAGCATAAATGTTCAGAATGTTTATTTTCTTATTTTCCGGTTGCCAGTAACCTCTCACCCCTATGATTCCTTCACTGTTCTAATCCTCTATCAGTTGGAAGTCTTGTGTCTTTCATGATATAAGTAGTCCTCCTTATAGTCCATTTGCTGGCTGCTGTACATGCTCCATATCTGTAGTACCCCATGTCCTTTCACAAGTAGATCTTTCCACTTTTGCTGATTTTGTTTCTTGTATGCAGAACATTTTAAGGTCATACTTCATCACTGCTTCCTTGATTTCCTTCCTTTTGTTGTTACTTCCTAATCCACGAGAGTTGAAAGACAATATCTGCATTAAAAATTGGTGTTCTCCTGTTCTCTGCTTGTTTTAAGCTTCTGCTTGATCCTTAATTTCTTCCTCCAGAAGATCCTTTGCATGCTGCTCTTGCACTTTCATACCTAGTTTGCTTGCTAATAGGAGTGTTTCATGGACCTCGTCTAACAGCTCCACTTCAATTACTCTAGCTCTCGGTGGGGTTGATTTTTGCAGGTTTTCATCCTCTTGCTGCATTTGTGTTTCAGGGACTATGTTAAGCTCTAGGTCCAGTTGTGTTTGTCTCATTTTTGCTTTCTGTTTCATTAGCCTCTTGCGTTTTCCCCATTCCCTTCTCACTTTACGAATATGCTCCATTCTTTTTCTCCTGTTTTCACGCGCCCCTATTAGTCTTAGAAGTCTTGCTAATGGCCCTGAAAATATCTTTATAGGCTGCTTACCTTCTGCCCTGTTAGCTTTGTTCAATATTTCTTCGCCCAGTTTTTGCAATTCATCTTGTGCTGCCTGTATGTACTCATTTCTCTTCTGTAAAGAGCTTTTATATGTTGATGTAGTAGCCTGCAATTCCGCATGTTTATTTATGCTTGATTGATGCCCTAAGGTTTGGGGTGTGCTGAACTCTTCCATTCTGACTTCTACATTGTTCGAATCCGGTTCTGCTCTTTCATGATCCTCGTAAGAACTGCTTTTATTTGTCCAGTCTACCCTTGGTAATGCATATCTTGCCCTTGTTGATTCACTTTTTCTTCCTGTAGAATATTCATTCAATACAACAGCTTTTTTAGTGTTCCACGGTGTCAGCTCATCCTCTGGAGTTTCCAATAATGTACAATTTCGAAGGCCTAGACTCTCATTCTTCTCTATCTCCTTTCTTGGGCTATCTGTTCCTGTTTTAGAAACTTCATTCTGTGTGTTCTCCATCATATCTGGAATCTCTTCCTCAACTTCTATTTCGTATTGCTCTCCATCAATCTTCACTTTGTGGATTCCATTTATGATATTTCTTGCCTTTGTTTCCAGCAACATTCTACATGCTTGCAGATGTTGATGTGTTAGCATTCCCTCATCTATCTTTTTTACACTTACCCATGTGCTTGCTATCCATCCAAGACATTGCTCATTCTACCCGTGCAGTGGCACTCCCCATACTTTAATCCATGTTAATCTTACTGCCTTTACTCCAGCCCAATTAGTAGGGAATCAATATGGTCTAAGTTCTTAAGTGCACATGGTGGAGGGTTGATACTTGATAGCTAATTAAACCAGCCCAACAAGGTATGATTCAATGTTGTGGCATTTTGGTCACACCCGAAGCCCGAAGGACAATATAACACAAAGTGAATCCGTGTATGAGATGAATAATGCAAAATCAACAACCATTGCGCGTAGTACCACTTAGGTACATTTGGAACAATAAAATAGTAAAGGGATTTTGACTAGCTGTAACATATAAGAGATTGCAAAGTTTGTGGACATTATTAGTCAATAGGTTTGGTTTCTTATTCCTACCCTCCAACTCTTTTTTATATACAGTCTTCTAACCGGTTGGTTTCCTCTTAAGAGTTACAGGCCCCTAATGGATGTGGTTGCCTTGCCTCCCATTTAGAGGTCACCAAACGGGCGTGGCGGGCTGGCCCATCCTATTTTATATAGGTTGGCGGGCTGGGTTACCTGTTTTATAAATGTGGGTCGGGCCAGGCTAGCCTGTTAACAAAACGGGCTAGGCTGACCCGCCCTGCCAAGAAAATGGGCCAGACCAGGCTAGCCTATTTACAAAATGGGCTAGCTCGTTTGGCCAGTTTTTATTGTTGATTAAAAATGTAGAACAACTAAATCGATAAGGCTTAAACACTCAAATCACAAATATCACTACAAAGTTCATAAACCACAAAACAAAGTTAATCGATTTTTTAAATCAAATAACAAAACGAATGCGGATAAGTCGAAAAAATATCAAGAAAGAGTCAACAAAAGCCTCAATTTTTTCCTTCAGCTGGTGCATCAAGAAGGCTGCAATCCAATTTAAGATCCATTAAGATTTAAACATAGTAAACAAAATTTAAATAAATTTTCTAAAAGCAAAAAAAATATACTAAACTGATAGATAAGTATCAAGGAGGAGGAGGAATGTTGTCCTCATAAAAAGCATTTTCTAATGATTTTGAACTTGAAGGTAAACCTTCAATTCTTTCATCTTGGATCTCTCAATCCTTAATCATTGTTATCATCTGCACTATTTCAGGGGTCAATCTAGTTCTTCTTTCTTCCACAATTCTTCCAACCATACTAAAGGTAGATTTTGATGAAACTGTAGAAACTAGAATTTTAAACACATCCTTTACCATCTGTGAGAGCACTGGAAATTTGACCCTGTGTCCTTTCCACCATTGTAAAAGATCCAAATGCTCTTTCTCATGATCCTCACAAACTTCAAAATTTGTATAGAGATAATTGACTAGTTCAGTGTATTGTGGCACACCATCCTCACCATCCCTGACCACATTGGAAGTCGATGAATCAACATTACCTATCAAGTCAAAAGCCAATACAGATCGTGGAAGTTCATTACTTCATAAAAGTGAATTTTGTCATTTATAAAAAGTTAACAGAGAACTAGGTATCTGCTATGTATGACATCCTCATATTACAAAAAGAAGACGTCAGGGGACAGGGCACAAATCAAAACTAATTAAACAAAAAAACAAGCACAATACCACTGCCCGATCATTCAAGAGGAGAAAGCTAACTGTTTTTTTTCGTGTCATTTACAAGAGGAGAGTTTGGAGTCTCTTCGATCAAGATTTCTCCATGGATGACTGCTCAGCGAGATAGAGTGAGTGGGAGGCAGCAAGGTTCAGCGACGAGGGTTTGGAGGATGGGAAAAGTTGTAAGATAAAATATAAAATTTAAATATAACAATAATAAATTAAAACAGGCTAAACGGGTCAGCCTGTTAACCTGTCAGGCTGGGAATCTCAACCCAACCAGGCTTGTTTTTAAAAACAGGCCAGCGTGACCTGTTTTTAAACAGGCCGGGCCAACCCAAACCTGTATTTTTTGCGGGCAGACTGGATCGAACTTGTTTGACCCGCCCTATTTGTTGACCACAACTCCCATTTATTGTGTTCTAATATCGCTTTTATTGTAAGATAATCTTCTTCTCTTGGGCTTCTCACTTTTATTCCATATTTACCTTTTTCAATATGATACATACTAGGATTTTTGCAAAGTATAATTGATCATGTTCCTTAAGGATACTCAGTGAGATTCAAGTCTTTTCCTTCAGCAAAGATTCTCTGACAATGGGATTGACGAAATTCAAGTTTTTTCCTGCACTTTCTCTGCTCAAGATAAGTATACAAATATTGATTGATTGTAGTTAAACATTCAGCAAACTTGAATTCTGTCCATGTCCAAGCCATTCTATTTTATTCAGTAGAAGTATCCAAGCACTTGGCCGCCAACATTCTTTCGAATAGCCTCCTCGTGGTCAAGAACTCCATCTGGTGTTGTAATCACAACGTAGCCCCACTGAAGGAGAGAAAAAATATTGGATCAAAAGGAGTTGGTTTCCTTTTGCAAGGCAAGGAAGGCTATTGAGAATGATAATTTACGAGACAATTCTCTATTAATCAATAATGATTACTGTCATGAAGATAAGATATAATATTATAATTCTCCCACCACCATATGCAGTAACCTTAACATATGCAATAACCTGTTTATGTTTTGTGCATTGTACGGTATTTGTTCACTAAAGTTTATGTTTTCCGAAAGTGCCTACTCTAGCCGAGTTAGAAATAGCTTGGAATGTATCAAGTCATTATAAAATGTCAAATGAATTGAAATCATTTTCCATGACCCAACTGAAGTACAAGGTCTTTTTGTTGAAATAATTAGCACGCATGGGCATCTACTCCAGTAATCAGCTAAGAGAAATCAATCAACTACGCAAGACTTGACTTCATATTTCATTCCAACAAAGATTATATAAGAAGAAAAACAGCATGCACGATAAACTCATTGAAATGCAGAGAACGTAATTTTGAGGCAGCAGCAATGAAGGGTGTAGGATAAACCTGACGGGTCGGCAGGTAACGAGTTTTGAAACTGTCAATCTGCTGAGCCTTAATGTCTTGTCTATATGTAATTGCCCGGCAATCATTCACCCTTCCCATCAGCTGGACAGTTATCTTCCCCACTCTATGTGGATCATGGACTTCAAAGTCCTTGATATAACCTGTGAATTTCAGCAGCATAACACCTTATTCACCTTTCCTGTTTCTTGAAAGCTACGAACGACTCAAGATAGCTAAAAGGGTTCATATTTCACGCACACCTATAACAAATATTCCAAATGTTATGAATACTCTTAATTTCTCAAATGGAATCCAAATATTCCAAATGTTACAAAAATTGTATTAGAATTTAGAACCAGCATTTGATGACAAACACAAAAGTGCATATACTTTGAAAAAAAAGTGCATAGACTTTGTACAACTAATTATAATTGGACTTTAAAAGGCAAATGGATGAACCTACTTCTTGTCACGGAAGTATAATAAATGTCCGATGGAATTCCTTTATAACATGATGAAAAACACCAATCCCATAAAATCAGGTAAGAGATCTAGGGCATTTGCTCATGGAGCAATGGAGAATGATTTTCAGTGGTTTAACATCTTTGAATGCATCGAGAAGCTGATAATGTGTTTTTCTCTGCTAAACTCATCAACTCCTTTGATTCATAGAGGTTTCATTATGGCACAAGATGTTGACTTTCTCATTGCAGGCCATCTTATCAGGAGGTTTTATATTTTTCAACATTTCCTTGCACTAGGTATCTGCCTTCCCAACTGTCCATGCCATACATAACAATGGATTAGCTCATTATGAATGACCCAATCAGGAGTTACGTCACAAGAAACTCCTAAATATTTTGTCTACAAGATCTAGTACCAGTTTAAACCTTTTATTACAAGATGGTAGGTATGGGGGTTAGGTTACAGATAAAGATGATTTCTTGAATGTTTTCATTATCTCAATGCCCATATAACTCAGAGATTTGCCCCAGCTCCCTGCTCAGGATAAACCAGAAATTAGGTGTTATAAGCTATGATAACTGCAATCATCTTTATCTGTGACCCTAAAGGCTAATGCTTAAGCTTCGCTTTCCAGCCTTAATAAGTGCATTGTACGCTCACTCCGACGTTTTAGCATCAATAGAATACACTAAACAGTAAACAGCATCTTCGATATTTCCTCTCCCACAATGACAAATTGCAAACACATATTAACGCATATGCATATACATACATATTTATATAGAAGCGCTCGGATGCGATTTGTATCGGCCTACCTCTGTACTTCATGATTTGCAGGAAAGAAGCCATAACATTTGAGATGGGCTTGAGCTCAGCGGAAGCAAATCCTCTCTTTTCCGCATTGACAATTGTTCTCAAGGCATCGTTCAATATTCTTCTTCCCATTTTTCACTCACTTTCGAATTTGGGCAATCATATACATAAATAATTTTTTCATACCAAATTGTGCTACAGTTTCTACGGGGGAGAAACTCCGATTCCGACCAGCGAAACCTCTGAAACTGGGCCGGTTTCACCATGCATCTGGGCTTAGGCTTTCGTCCCAAAGAAAATCGTTCATTCAATTTTCGTTATAAGTAATTTGGTGAATTATCAATTATTTTGTTAATCAGGGAACAATAAAAAACAATACTTGGGTGGTGATATCAATTGAGAAATGATATCGAATATTTCTGGCATTTTTTTAAATTAAAATATAATACAGATTAAATTATCATAGCATAAAAATTTCAAAAATGATCATATATTTTAATTATAAATTTTCGGTGCTGAAAAAAATCTAAATTCTAAAATATAAAATAATTAATCCAAATTTTAATTGTCGTGTATTATTGCTATTGTCCGTGCTACAGTCAGTGTTCGAGAATGCGTTGGGCGGTCCCTAAACGGTCAGTATCCATTTAGTCCCTAAGCCGTCTATACACCCGCTTAATCGCCCTTAAGCGGGTACTTAGGCAGTATTCGAGTTAGGCGGAGGGCAACTGCCCAACGCCTAAGCGCCGCCAAGGCGGGCAGGACGACTTACTTCTCGAACAGAGGCTACAGGGAAAGACAAAAATAATATAGAGAACTATTTTTTTTCTATTGTTAAAATTAAAATATAAGAAATAGTTTTAAAATTAGTATAATCATTATTATACATAAAAACAATTTCTCTTATATACAGTGTTCGAGAAGCCGACCGTTTCGACAGACTAGACACCGCCTGGGCGCTCAAAATAGTCTTTCCGACCCGATTAGGCCCTGAACGTGCTGTCTGGGCGCCTACGAGCAGCGGAACGGCCGTCCAGGCCGCCCGGGCAGCCGCCAAGGCCGCCTGGGCACCCAGGACAGCCGCCCAGTAATTAAATTTTATGAATTTTTTTAAAAAAAATTTAGTTTACAATAATTAATCCAACGGATTGAAAATTTCCAACATGCCAGTTAATTTCGAAAAGACGTGTCAAAACATGTCAAAATTGATATAAAGATTTTAAATTAATATGTGCACAAAATATATCTTATTCCACCATCCATCTATACATAACATGTCAAAATTGATAAAAATGATTGCACTTCGTGTTCTTCATCAACGGCTATAGCCTCTTACACGAAAATTTAGGGATAAAAAATGAGACAGCAAGCTTAGACTTAAAAAACCAAAACCAAGAAACACCTATAAACAAACATGAGAACGTGGCCACTGTAATGTGCTGTTCTATATACAAACTTCGCATCTCAGACACCGCCAGAGTCCTTCAGCTACAGCCACCAACGACTGCCCACTTTTGGCATCAAAATCACTGTTTAAAACGAAGAACAGACGCTGTTACTACCTTCGACTTTTTGCGAGAGAGGAGGCAAATGCTGAAGGTATGCTTGTTTTTGATCTGTCTAGCAATGATTCGCCGAGACAGCCACATGACAGCAGGAGTATCCCCTGTAAATTCCTGCTCTAGGAATGTAATAGAAAATAAGGGTGCCCGGGAAGTCAAGAATTGAGAAGATTCAGTTTTTCTTGTATGAGGCCGCATAATCTGTAATCATCTGTTTCAAATGCTGCAGTTGGATATATATAGATTCGCATTAACAAGGAGTCATGAAAACATAAATATTCAAATATGACAAAGATGAAGTGAGCAACCACCTTCAATTCTTCATGAAGCAAAAGAAAGATTTTCTTCAACCGTTTGTGTTTCTGCAAAAGGTCGGGTGTGTCAGATTAGAAAAGGAAACAACCAATTCTTAGGTAAGACAGATTCAAGTATCTGAACAAACTATAAAAATATCTTGAGCATATTATCATTGTTTTTTAACTTTTCAGACATAGGTATCGCCTGCCATATTGGATGAGAGATACCCTAGAGAGAGATTTGGTTTCAGAAAATAACAAATCTCAGGAATCTTCTAAGCTGAAATATCTAGTAATATAAATTGCAGATATAAAATTGGCAGGATACATGGAAAATAAAATAAAACAGTAAAATGTATAGATAATAAGAATACCTCCCCACATTGACGGAATGACGACCTCATCTGCCCCAGTATGTCAAAATATCTCTTCATATCCCGACCTTTGTTAGCCTCAAGCTCCTTCCCGAGTTTATCAAACTCACTCCTGAGCATATAGGAACAACAAATGTCAGACTACAACAAAGGTTAAGAAAAAATGAAGCATAGTATCGTCTAAAAAACCTGTATGACTCCAATATTTTATTCAAAGAGGAATAGCTTTCATACTTCTCTTGATACTCCTTTACATAATCCTGATACCTGAACATGGTCCAATGACACATTGAGTTAAAAATCAAAGTTGGCATATGAAGTTATAAGAAAAAACTTCAAATTGTTTTATTCAACTGAAAAAGAAGATACTAACTGGGAAATATCCTTTATCGGGCCCTTCAGTTCAGGCTCCTCCTTCTCATACTTGGTAAACGAACAACCATTTCCGTCTAAAGTTTCTTTCCTTTTTGGACCTCGCTCATTGCTCCCGCTCATTGATGCACCTTTCCGTCTGCCATTAGACTGATCTACCATGTCAGGCTTCTGCAATTTGCCGTCTTTTGTAATATGGGAACCAACACCTTGTACGCGGTCTTGTGGCTGCTCAATTGAATCAATACACACCTTCCCCGAAGTATCTCCATGATCTGTTATTCTTGGCCCTAGACCTCCTCCACCCTCACCAGATCTACCTTTTCCATTAATCTCCAGGACTTTGCAAGGCTGGGTCTCAACTTCATTTTGATCTCCCAACGGCTGCTGGTGCTTGTGTAAAGGTAGGGTGCTTTTGGAATGGACTCTTATGTGATCATTGGCATAATGGTCGAGGGATTTCCTCTTAGATGGTCTATCTGGACTGCTAGAAATCGTTGCCTCTTGATTTTGTGGAGATATTTTTCCCATTGCAGTTCTCTTATTAGATGGCTTCCCTTTCTTGAAATCTGGCTTCCTACATTCAGAATCCATTGGACTGTTTTCCAACTGTTTAATGGAACTTTTCCTCTCAAACTGCTTCTTGGGTGCAGGGGTGTCATTAAGGGGCGGATCTCGCAACTCACCCAATTCAAGGTCGGAGTGCTGCCTTTGGAGTATATAGTCTTGCCCATTCATCAAATGCGATCTATATTTCGTTTGAGTGCTGTTATTCTTGGGCGAATTCCCCAGCATTGTAGAGTGCTTGTCTCCAACAGCCAGCGGAAACTGACCCAACCTCTCTGTAATCAACCCATTTTCACTTGGTATATCTGCATTAAATGCACTCTGTAACCAAGGGTCCTCACTTGGTTGAATGTTTTTCTGAGAATATTTACCAGCACGACCCAAGACGTCATGCTTACTATGCTTTTTTCCTCCAGAAGGAGGGTTAGCTGATTCACAAGCATCAGAAGATTTTTGGCCTAGCTGCTGAATATCAGGCATGGGCCGTGTTGCAATTACTTGATTAAAACCTGCCTGCAAACCAGTGTCATTAGTACCATCACCAGCGGTTTGTTTTGTTATTACATTTGTGGTTCTCTTGCCAAGGCTTTCACAAAGACTATCAGGAGAAGAGTTGGAAGGGCTATCGCCAAAAATAGTTTTTAGAGTCCCAGAAACTGGATGGCTCGAGTTTTTGCTCTTCAACCTCTTTCTGCTCCGAATCCTCTCGTCAGAATAATCATCGTCAAATTGTCTCCTAGGTTGGCCTTTCGAGATCTGATGAGAACTGGGCTGAACATGCAGTAAACCATCATCCACCTCAGAGTCTGGAGCATTACGCACCCTATCGCCTACTTCATCTTGTTCATGATGATTCATCGATGGAAGTCTGATTCGTTCAACAGGTTCTTCACCTTCATTATGAAACACGCTTGCAGTATGATGGCCCTCTAGAGGAGAGTTTTTCTCGATCTCATCCACAACAGACACAGGAGCATCATACTTCCCATAATTCCCAATATCTATTGGAGATTTGGATGAGACATGCCCAGAACCCTGCAATTTACTCGCATTTTCTTTGTCATTATCACTAGTCATAATATCTACATCCTCATCAGATGCGTGCTTGCTGCTGGAAGATGCATCACTTCCAGAATCTGTACTACTCCCACTGCCACTGCCCACTGGGCTTCTATTTTTACTTTTGCTATGACTTCCACTATCACTGTCACTACTATCACTGTCACTATAACTGCCACTACCACTGTCACTCGAGGTGCCTACCAACCCCTCACCGTTGTTGGAAGCCTTTTTCTCGTTCAAATGCTCCGGCGAATTACTTAGTATATCAATTTTCTCAATGCTCTCTGTTGTATGTACAGGTGTAACACTGAATTCCTTATGTTCTTTGTTGGCAACCGATCTCATAACAAAGCTAGGATCTTGAGCAGGAAGCTTGACAAACTTCTTAGGCCCAGGTAGTGGACGATGACTGATTTCTGGAGACCTGAAGAAAAATATGACATTATAGGTCGAGAAGCAACTCCATGTACACCAGAAAGGAGAGAACAGACGAAAAAAGATGTAGCAAATGGATACTATAAACATGAAAATAGGGAGGCACTACCATCAAGTTGTATGAACTCGGTAGATTTGATATATAGGTGTGGTTCTAAATTGCATGTATTTGTAAGTATGATATCGAAAAATAAGCCAAAAAAGAACAGCCAGGCACAATTGGAAGTTGCATTAGTTAATCAATGTTAAAAGTTCTAATCAACCACGATACATGTGTAGTCGATGAATGATCTGAAGGCAGTACAAGGACAAAAGATCAGGTTCAATGGAATGGATCGACATGCATAACATTGTTCCACAGTGTTTATACATCGTAGTATAAACTTAGAGACAACTTAAAGGCCATCTGCTATACTATTCAATTATATGACATGCAACAAAACTCCAAGCTTACCGAAGAGGAGGATATGAGTTTTATCATAATCATAGTTGTCAAATTGGGATTCGAATCGTGAATCGCAATAATCAATTTTTGAATCGTAAATCTAATCGAATCGTGAATAGTAAAGATTCAGTCATAATTTAAAATATACTAAAATAAATATTTTAGTATATTTTATCAAGAATTATGTCTAGTAAGTGATAAGAATCGAATCGTGAATAGTAAAGATTCAGTCATAATTTAAAATATATTAAAATAAATATTTTAGTGAGATTTTATCAATCGAATCGAATCGTGAATCTTAAGATTCAGTCATAATTAAATTATCACATAGCAACATAAGCAGAGCTTATCAAGAATAAGTGGTAGCATTAAACAGACAAATGTAACCCTTGATGAGGTAGGCAGACCTTCGACTTTGCGAGAGTGGCTTGTTCGATTTTTCCATCTCCACTTCAGGCTTAAGGAAATATCTTCCAGGTGCCTGGAAATTTGCAACCTGATGACAATAATTAGGCAACTATACACTAAATAAAGGTCTTAATACCGATAATCAACAAAAATATCAAAAACTTACTTGTTTAAGGATTGGCTCGATTTGCCTGGCCGAGTTGGGCATAACATCTTTGATGGCTTTCTCCAAGGCCTAAAAGAGAAAGCATACGAAAATAAAGTCTGATAAAGCAGCATGGTGTTAAAAATGCCGATAGAACATGGAGTTTTAACACAACTCCATTATGAGCTTAAATCTTTCTCCTCACGCCTCTTCTCCTACAACTAGAATGTGAAAAAATAATAATAAAATGGTCAAATTGTGTATAACTGCTATTGTTTTACTACTTACCTTAAGACTCATTCCCTTTCCCTGATGCTCTTGAAGTAAAGAGATCATCAAACTACGCAAATCAGAAGGTTTGGGCTCTATGTTTTGATTGTGTTTGGATTTATCACGGACGCTACCAAGCTGGGTATGCGCTTCTTTGTCTGAGCCGAGAGCTCTATTTATGTTTTCAGGGGGTACAATATCCGATAGAACAGTATGTCCTCTCAAAAGAGTATTATTTCCAAGTGGAGATGCCGAATGTTGCTCTTGTTGGGAAGACAGAGGTGAGAGTGACGACAAATTACCCTTTAAAATAGGTACCGTAGACGAAGCAGATTTGTACACAGATGGAGGGAGGCCACCTGATGTAATTCATAAACAGGCCATAATCAGCAATAATGTATTAAAACAATGCTAGCAGAATTATTTGAATTAACCTGAAATCACAGTTCAGAAATTTTGACCTGACATAGTGTAGAAATATATGCAAAATAAGATCACAATTAAATTTATCAAATCAAATTCGCTATTTACCTGAAGGTGGTTCAGATCTTGGCTTCTTGAAAGGAGGCTCTTTACGGTTCTTGGCATTTCTCCACTGATTAGCTGAAAATAGGCATTAACCTGAATTAGCTGAAAATGAGGTATCAACTTTAAAGCTGCAGATATCTTGGAGCAGGACAAATCATTAGAGAAACAGGCGTTGTTTAGGATATCCCAATTAAACAAGATGATACAAGGACTAGACATGTATTATGTCTGGTTCCTAGGAAGAAAGATACCAGAAGTAGCTAATGAAACAAAATCTCAATACGTGCATATTAGAAAACTGCAGGAAAATATCTCAAATAAAAGTAGAGATACTTACACTCAGATGAAGCAATTGCTTTCATTCGATTCTTCATGGATGGATTTTGATGGTCTAAAACAATTGCTCTGTTATCAGGCAACACAAAGGTACACATGAGAAACTTATAAAGTAAGTGAAAGGTGGGTATTCCATCTTTCATCCATCAAAGTTGACACTAAAAAACGATTGCTTAGTGCACAAATCAAGGACCCTTGCTCGTTATGACTTATCATCACTACGACCCTGAATATTAAGTACACAAATAATGAAATTCACCATAGACTTCCCGAAAAAAACAAGGACTCTTGCATAATCATAGAATGTAATCTTCTTCTAGTGCAAATTTTCACATTTTAACTACAAATTTAGTTGTTACTCCTTCCCAAACCAAGAAGCAAATGGATAAATTGAAAAAAAAAAACAGGACTGGTTTGCAATAACCAAATTAGATAGAGCAAGTATATAACATTGACATCAAGGAAAGCGGGGAAAAGAAAGCATACTTCCGTGATTTATGCTTGCGTTCAGCTTCTTCTGACCGCCTTTTGACATGATTTTTAGTCGACTCATCTAATTCTCGTTCTACATTCAGTTTTCGCCAAGTGCCACCTGACTCTACAAGCAAGCCATTTCCATCTTCACCACTTTGACGTTCTTCATATATATCACATAAGTCTCCTGGTTCCCTTGACCATGTAAACTTAAAGCTCTTATCCCCTACACGAATAACCTGGTGAAAGAAATTTAGAAAGAAAAAAATGAAAAAAAAAACTAATAAATAATGCCTCTATTAGGACATATTTAATATGAGTGTTGGTTGAAATCACATCTCGAACAAAAAAAACTAGTGTTGTTGTGGTAATAAGAGAAAGCAGGATAAATAAGAATTCAACCCAAATGATTAATCAATATCCAAAAACTCAATTGCTGCGTGAATAATCGTATCTGAAATAAGGAATGAGACAAAAAAAATGGCATCTTTTTTTCGGTTGCTCAAGGGACAAAAATCAGATTAGAAGGAAAAACAGAAGAAAAAGAAATATTCTTCAGGTGATCAACTTATAGGAGAAGCCGAACCAAGTTCCAGGCATAGAAGGTTCCATAAACTGGCAGCGGGTATACTAGTCATTCTGGAATTGTTATATGTTCAGCCAAATGCTAATCACGCGGGGGAATAAAGCATTATTCTGACAGAATATTCGGGGAGTGAGAGTCCGGTCCATAATTTCTCCTACAAAAAAATACACAGAATTTCGTTCTATTGTTATTTCACTTTTTGTAGCCATGCGCCAATCTTTCCAGTCTCGTAACACAAGATAAAGCCTTCGAGATATGTACTTGATTAATTTCCATTGTACTGTAAACAGAAAGTCCATCGGACTTGAATTGAACAAAAAAACTAGCTCTCTGAATACCAAAACGCCACTTCTAGAAAAATCATTATATCACTTGCAACTTAACCTTTTATGAGAGCACATAATCCCAAGCAATCATCAGATTTCAAACTTTGAGTTAACCTATGTCCTTACTTCAAAGCAATGTTCTATAAAGTTTGACCGGTCTCTGGCTATCAGCGATTAAGCCACATTTCCACATTTGAACAGGGTGGATAACGACCGCCTCTAGGCGATGACATCTCGAACAGAGCTTCCAAGTAATCAGGAATTAGATGAAACAATAACTCAGTGGAAGGCCACAGCAGTCCACCGGATGACTCACATCAAATATCACATATTTTAACACAAACTTCATTTAGACATTATCAAATAAACAGCACAGAGCGCGCTTTCGATTATTTAGACAAAAAAACAGGCCAAATTGAACTCACATTTTCATACGGATTATTCGCATTGGAGTCGAACTTGATTCGCGAAGTACCGCCCTGCGCCGCTACACGTTTGATCTCCTCGACAAGGTCCGGCGCCAGCTTTATTGCCATCCCGAAATTCAGTGGATTCTCCCTAACAAGGCTAAAACTCTCCTCCACTTGCAGCGCAGAGGTGGAGGGAGATGAAATTACGGCTGAAGATGCGCCGGCGCGGCTTCGTGGACCACCGCTCATGGACGTACGGCCGGTGGAAGAGGCGCGGTTTATCGGCGGCGCGTGAATATTCCTCTTCCCTGCATTCCCGCCGCCACGGCCCATCTTCCCTGTGCCTCCGTTCATTCGTTGCTGGCCCAGGTCGAGATTTAGTTTGCCCGTTTTGTCCTAAACGAGTGTCCTGAGGAGGCAAATTTTTTTTACATGTCCACAATTTTTAGAAGAGGATTGCTGTTCGTACAAACAGAGATAGATCGAATTTAAACCGAAATCGACGGAAATAATAATTTTGTCCCTTAATAAGCACGGCAATACTTGCAGGAACATGGGTAAAATTGTTATTTTGCCACCTTTGGGTCTAATAATTCGGTTTGGCGTTTGTACAAACAGCATTTCACTTTTTAGAATTCATCCCTATCCTATTCTTTGCTTTTTTTATTGATAATAATGATAATGCATATCTTTTGAATTTTTTTTTGAATACATCGGAGGTAGGATTTAACAACAAAAAGAACACCTACCAAAAGAAAATAACAAAAAGATCAAATGAAGAAAGTACATCAGAGTGTCGGGCCTCACAGCCCTGTCACGGCGGATCAAAAGTGAAGAGAGTTTTCGGCACTAGTTCATAAGTTGCATGATGTAGCACCGGGGGGCTTTGTAGCTCAGTGGAGATTGCTGTTGTTAAGCTAGAAGCCAATGGTGAAGATGGAAGACACACCCTTTCGTTAGTATGCTTCACTGGTGCGTAGTCAGGGAGCCTAAACGCAGATTTGGCTAGCAAGTCTACAGATATATTTTTCGCCCTTGGAATCCACTGGAAGTAGAGATCCCGGCGTCCCCGCAGCAGTTTTAGGATTCGTTGAATCAATGGTTCAGCAAACTCATTCACCGATCTCTAGAGCAGTAAGTTTAGAGCCTCAGCACTATCGGTCATGATTTTCACATTCTGAATATCCAGCTTTATGATTCTTTGGATTCCATTCCATACTGCCCATAACTCTGCTATCACAACGGAGCAGAATCCGAGATGTCCAGAGTATCCGCAGATCCATTTAGAAAGAGAGTCTCTCAAAACTACACCAAAGGTTGCAGTGGAGGAAGGTCTGTGAACCGCAGCATCCGTGTAAAAAAGGAACTCAATGTTAGCATTAGCTGGGGCCAGGTTGATGGTTGATCGATGTGGGAGTCCCTCCAGCGCTTTAGATTTCCTTATTTGAGAAGTGTGTAGACCTGACAAAACATTATGTGTTTCCATGGCAATTGCTTTGATTGAGGCTATGGAACCTTGCAGTGTTTGCTGTTTTCCCTGAAAAACTGCTTCATTTCTAGTCAACCAAAGTTGCCAGCAAGCAATAGCAAAGAGAACTTGGAAAGGGTTAGTAATAAAAGATGAATTTAGTGTGTAAAATAACCAAACCGATGGGGAATTCACAGTCCAAAAATTCTGGGGAAGAGCCATTCCGAGAGCTTGCCAGATGAGGGTGCTGCGTTTGCAATCTCGCAACATATGAAGAGTGGTTTCAGGCTGATCACAGAAAAAGCACATGTCAGAGGAGGATATTTTTCGACGGTAGCACTCAGCATTAGTCCATAGACAATTCCACGCCACCTTCCAAAAAAATATCTTGACGTTTTCCTGCACTCTAAGGGACCAGATCAGGTCCCAGTCTTGATTAATGGGGTTAGAGCAATGCGAAATCAAGAGATCATAGAGCGAGTTGATGGAGAACTTCCCATTGGATGGTAGTCGCCAGACCATACTATAATTGCCTCCCGATTGGCTCGGAGGGGCAGTTGCTAAGATTTGGTGAAAGATCTCTACTGGTAGGAAGCTGTGGAGTTTTTGTATATCCCATTCCTCCCTAGATGTGACAAAATCTGCAACGCAGGAAGATAAGTCAGAAGGAGTAAGGGGGAGGAGGGAGTGAGAAAGCAGGAGATGAGTAAAACTTCCCCAGATATCTGTCCAGAACCGGGTATGAAGGCCATCACCGATAGTCCAGCAGATGCCCTGTTGCACAATATGTAGGAGTTTTTTAATAGTTTTCCATATCTTGGATCCGGAGTCGGTTGTAGTTTGATGCAATATGTCGTGGCCTTGGATCTCATATTTGGCTTCAAAGAGCCGAATCCATAATCTTTTTAGTTTCTCAGGTGGGCCAGATATGAGTTGCCATGCCAGTTTGCAGATCATGGCTTTGTTGCTGTCTCTGCTCTTTCTTAGTCCCAAACCTCCTTTGCTTTTTGGTTGGCAGCATTCATCCCAACTTATAAGAGATGCTTTCCTGGTTACTTCATTTCCTCCCCATAGGAACAAGCGGATGATTCTGTCGATCTCATCACAGATGCTCATAGGGAGAACCGCTGTCTGCATAGTGTAGCTTGATATGGCACTCAGAACGGATCTGCTAAGAACCAACCTGCCGGCCAATGAGATATGTTGTGCGCCCCATTTTTGAGTTTTGTCACACAGCTTAACCAGCTGGGAATCATAAGTTGATGTGGATACACGTCCATGAATGAGGGGGACCCCTAAATACATTCCCAGATCCTCTACTCTGCGGACTCCAGGGATATTTTCGACCTCACTGGCAATTTCTAGGGAGACAGAGGGAGAGGTCCATAAAATGGACTTGCTGGCATTCATAGTTTGTTCGGATGACAGCAGAAAGGTTTGCAATATGCTAAAGATGACTCTTACTTGATCTAAAGAACATTCTGCAAAGAGAATAAGGTCATCAGCAAATAATAAATGCGCGAGAGCGAACCTGTTTCTTCCAATGATGATGGGCTTCCAGCAACCCTGTTGTGTTGACAAGTTGATTGCTTGGGAGAGCTTTTCCATACATAGGATGAATAAGTAGGGAGAGACGGGATCGCCTTGCCTGACCTTCCTGGTTGGATAGAAGATGGGACCACGGATTCCATTCCAGCAAACTTGTGTGGAGATAGATTCCATCAAAGAGTTGATGACATTGCGTTGCCAGGCAGGGAGACCAGCATCAATAAGAGTATCACGGATGAAGGACCACTCATGTTTATCAAAGGCCTTGGCTAAATCAATTTTTATGGCCATGTATCCAGCTTTCTTCTTAGATAACTTCATCGAGTGGATGGCTTCCTATGCAGTAAGAATGTTATCAGTAATGTTGCGCCCCTGCAAAAAACTGATTGGGTTTCCGAGATTAAGGAGGGCAGGATCAATCTTAGGCAGTTAGCAATGATCTTCGAGATTAGCTTAGCCGTGATTAGCTTAGCCGTGATGTTAACCAGGGTGATGGATCGGAAGTGTTCAAATCTTTCAGGCTTCGATATTTTAGGGACCAGCATTACCATTCCTTGGTTAATATTAGCAGGGATGCTACCGGCGGTTCAGATTTGATTCACAAATCTGATTATACATGGGGATATGGCCTCCCAGTTAGATTGGAAAAAGCCAAGGGAGTAGCCATCCGGTCTGGAGGCTTTATCCGGGTCCATACTGAAGAGTGCAGCTTTAATCTCTGAAGGTACAATTTCCTGATTAAGGGAGGAGAGTTGCAGTTGATTCAGTGGGGTAAATTGTCCCTGAACCGGGTATTTAGGAAGTTCTTCGATTGTGGGTGAAAGATTAGCACCGAAAATCTCCTGAAATACCAATGTAGCATGCCTTAAAAGTATAGCACTGTCTGAACTGCAAGTTCCATCATCCAACTGAATTAATTTTGATTCGGAGGACCTACGTTTGAGCTTAAAACGGGATGAAAGATACAGGAGTTCTTATCTCCTTTCATGATCCAAGCGCTTCTCCGATTCTGTCTCATCAATAATTCCTCTTCTGTAAGGATAGCCTCCAGGTCACTCCTGATAGACCTTTCCAAATTGCAGAGATAGTTGGAGGGATTACTCACAATAGCCTTCTGCAGTCCACACAGTCGACTTTGTAGATGTCTTTTCTTCCTAAAGATATCGCCAAAGATGTCAAATTTCCAAGAGTCCAGCATCAGACGAAGTTCTGCTAGTGCACCAATTAATGGCAGACCAATTCTTTCTGAACCACAAGGGCCAGGCATTGTGACTGGACCAAATGTTCATAAACTTGAAATACAGAATTCGAGCGCACTGGGAGTTGTCCCAGTTGATGTTAACTAGCAAAGGGGAGTGATTCGATGCCACACGAGGGAGATGGTAGACATCAGAGAGACGTGCAATGGAAGCCAGGAGAGTGTTTGCAAATGCCCAGTCAATTCTTTCATGACAAGCTCCACGGGCCAAGGTGAATCGTGAACCTGAGAAAGGTAATGGTTCGATTTCAGCAGATGCAATCCAATTTCTGAACTGGGCAAAATCGTTTGATGGCCTGCCATTCAGCTTGTCATTGGCAGATAGATAGGCATTAAAGTCACCAATGGCTACCTAGGGGAGGATCACAGAGTCTGCAATGTTCGTTAATTGGGGCCATAAGCTCCTGCGAATAGAGGGATTGGGACTATCATAGATAACCAAGACATTGAAGTGGAGGGAGTCGCCATAGAGAACTGCAAGGTGAATGTATTGCCAGTCATATGATAGAATTTTCACCTTAACATTATCCCGCCAGATAGCCCAGATTCCTTCTGAGAACCCATGGTCTTCAACACAAAAGGAGCGATCCAAACCGTGTCCAATACTTCTGATAATAGAGTCTGCCTCTGAGCCACTGACCCTGGGTTCCAATATGAAAACAAGGCAGGGGCGGTGGATATTAATAAGGTCCCGTAGGGCTGAGATAGTAGTTGCATTCTTGATACCTTGTGCGTTCCAGGAGATAAGTTATATCGCCATTTAAAACCAAGGTTGTGTGTGGTGAGAGGGATTAGGAACAGTTCAGAGAGTTGGGATCAGAGACCTGTTTAGCAGCATCCCATGGAGTCGCAATGGTCGTCCATGTCCATGGCTTCAATAGAGAGGTCCATACAGAATTCATCGTCCACCACTCCATCCTGGGAACCCATGTCTATATCAGCTTCGTTGTGTGTACCCGGATCTATGACCTCTTTGGAACGATTAGGATCTGGGGATCCTCTGGGGGTTGTTCGGGATCAGGATCCGGGGAGATTCCCGGAGAAGAAGAGGAGGCTTGCATCAAGGTGGATTTCTTATTGTGAAAACCCTTCGGCTTAGTTTGTCTGTATACAAAACTGGAGTCTGGGTTGTGAGGTTTAGTGGGGAACTCGTACAGAAATGTGTTTAGAGTTATCTTCATCAAGCTTATTGGGGTCGGCAGCTATGGGAGTGAGCAGGAGAGGTGCCGAACTGGTGTTGGAGATGATCTTGTTAGAAGCTGCCTCTGAGGGGATGAATATCTTGGGTTGTAATCTGACTGGGCTCGGAGCTATCTATTTGGGGTGGTTCGGGGGGTTAATTTTATGCTTACCCTTGGCTGAGCCCACCGAAGGTTTGCATGGGACGGGGTGGAGGGCTCCTTTGGAGGAGGATGGGCCAGTTGGGTGATGTTGGCCTGGAAGGGAGGAGATTTGGGTGGATGGGGATGCTATATCCTGAGGGTCTGGAGATAAAGCGGAGAAGCGGCCATATGCGCCAACGAGTTTAAGAATGGATTTACCTTGGGCTTTGGAGTCCCCGGAGGGCCTTCTTCCTTTCTTAGGTGCAAGTAATCATGGTCCTGGCTTACTAAAGTCGGCAGTAGGATGGGTTGGCCCATTTAGATAAGAGTCTGAGGGCCCTTTGAGAGGAGTGACAGAAGGTGTCGGCTTCGACGGTCATCTGTCCCCTGACTGATGGATCTTGTCAGAGTCCACGATTGCTATAGTGGGAGCTTGTGGGCTACTGTTCATCGGGATATTTTGGCCTGTCAGTGATTCAGTGACTCCTACATTTGGTCAAGAACCAGAATTAGGCAAGAATGAGCAAGCATTGGAAGAATGTTCATACCTGGCACAGGAGTAGCAGATCTCATGTAAATCTTCATATTGGACGGGGTAAAGTTTGTCGTCCACTGTAACTGATAAAGTAAGAGGCTTTTCCAGATCAATTTGAACGGCAATACGGGCGAATAGACCGCATTCTTCGGATAGGGTGTGAGGGTCCACTTTGAGGAAGCTCCCCACTGGTTTAGAGATCTGAATGAGGAGATCCTGATGGAAATAATGGATAGGTAGTCCAGGTAATCGGATCCAAGCCGCAATCGGCTCTATGTGATCTGCTTTCGTATCAAAGTCTCTGTCCCACTGTAGGACTCGGAGAGGCCTGCTACCCAGGATGTGCGGACCTTCGAACAAGGCCTTGTAGTAGTTGCGAGAGTCGGTGAAACGGATCTGGTAGAAGCCGTCCAAAATGTCCACCAGTTTGAAGTCACCACGAAGATGCCAGATTGATTTCAGTTGGCTAACCAGAGCCTGATACCCCATCCCGTATTTACCCACGGGGCGGATAATCACTGTGTTGTCCATATTGGCTTTGATTTGCGCCTGGATATTGTCACTGAAGGTGATCGTAGGACCAATGTCACCAAGTCCGTGAATAACATCTTGTTCCGTTAGTTTGATCTCCTTTCGGCTGGATACAAAGGATTTGTAGGAAGGGGCCCCGGAGATACCGACAGAGAAAGTTAAGGGAGGAGAGACTGGTGTGACACCGGCCAACAGATCCTTGGCGATTGAATCAGAGTTTTTCACTTTCTTCCTGAAAGTATCTTCCGGAAGAGGAGGAAAATTGTTAGGATTGAAGTTGTCGTTGTCGTCCATGGAAGAATCCATGGAGGATAGTTCTCAATTCTGTTGTAATGGAGGATAGTTCTTAATTCTCTCTCCCGAATTTTTTCTCCCCCACCTTCTACAGAAACACTTGCATTCTCTTTTGTTTTTTCCTTTATTTTATTCTATATTAATTAAAATTTTAATTCTTTTTTCTACTATTTTTAAAATTAAATTTATTTTAAAAATCGCTCATTATTCACCAAAATAAAAACTATTATAATTATCAGTTCGTCGTGTGGTTCGATTAGAGATGTTAATTGATATGATTTCAACATACTTTATTATTAAGAATTTTAATTTTTCGGCGGCTATAAATTGTCCTCTTTAAATAAAGTTCAGGATTTACAGTTTATAGAGTGTGAGTTCATCATTCAGGATTTTAGTTTTTCGGCGACGAAACCATCGTAATATTAATTGTCATCTTTAAATTAAGTTTAGCACTTAGGGTTAATAGAATTTGGGTTCATCATTTAAGGTTTTAGTTTTTCGACGGCGTAATATTAATTATCATATTTAAATAAAGTTTAACATTTATGATTAATAGAGTTTGGGTTCATCATTTAGGGTTTTAATTTTTCTGCGGCGGAGCCGCCGTAATATTAATCGTCGTTCAATAAAGTTTAGCATTTCGGTTTTTTAGAATTTTGGGTTCATCATTTAGGGTTTTAGTTTTTCGGCAGCGAAGCCGCCGTAATATTAATCGTCATTAATAAAGTTTAGTATTTTGGATTCAGCATTTAGGGTTTTAATTTTTCGGCGGTGAAGTCGCCGTAATATTAATTGTCGTTTAATAAAGTTTAGCATATGGGTTTTTAGCGTTTTGGTTCATAATTTAGAGTTTTAGTTTTTCGACGGCGAAGCCGCCGTTATATTGATTGTCTATTTAAATAAACTATGTCGAAATCATACCAAATTACATCTCTAATCGAACCACACAGTACGTTAATAATTATGGTAGCATCTATTTCGATGAACGGTAAGCAATTTTTTGGATAAATTTAATTTTAAAAATGAAAGAGTGAGAATTAAAATTAATATATACAAAAAAGGTTGGTTGAAGGAGTAGATAGTTGCATAAGTAAAGCCACATGAGGGAATGCTGCTTACGAAAGTGAAGGAGAGAGGAAGTAACAAAACGACAATGAAGCCAAG